>PVKZ01000646.1:0-71932 GCA_004027375.1 Macroglossus sobrinus | reverse complement strand
CCTGGGCACATAGATCAATGCTTCTGCTTCTGTTTCTGCCTGTTTTAATGATATGGTGCATGTCTGACTTTCAATAATAGTGCCTTATTCTGCATTGGCCCAAGAATGGCAATGTGCATTAGAACAAAACAAACAATGCTATACATATGTATTACTTATAGTATATTGATTAAAAATACCTGTAATCACAAAAATTAATTAAATAAAATTATATATTATAGAAGTTTCTAGTGTCCTACAACTACAAACTATAATTTGTGGTATTTAGCACAAGTGACAAAATGTTCAAAAAGCCTATGGTCTTGTGAAAGATTTCATTGCTTCCAACAATCATCCATTGCTTATAGTCCTATGACTGAAAATGCTGTGTCTCAGAGAGTAAACTCAGGTCTGGGCAGCCACTGCCATCTAGAAAGATCCAGCCAATATTTTCTTAACTGAATCTATCTGGATCTACTCTGAAAACTTAACTGACTTCATAATCACCAAACAGATATTCTTAACTAGATAAGGCTTCCTTCTGCTGGAACACTTGAATGTAGGAGGAAAACCACTCATAGAAACAAGTTAAGGAGTTTAGTGTCATTTTTTCTGACTAGGTTCCCTGGAATCAAACACAGGAGTTCTGTCCTACTTAGATTAGCCCTGTCAGTGGCTGCCATCCCTAGAACTTTCATCGTTACCAGAGTCCCCTATAGGCTTGTTGTCAGTTGTGTTTCCTTTGTTCTTGCCTTTTATCTCAGAGCCACCGAACTGATGCTGCTTTAGCTAAGATAAAATAATGATATCTGTTGATATTCACAGGGGTCTGAGTGGGAGGCTTGACATCACAGGAACTTGAAAAAAGATTAAAAGTTGGAGCTAGCAAATGGCCATATACACAAGCTGCAACTTTATTTGGAGTTGCTATAGTTGGACAACAACAACAACAACGACAAAAAACAAGTTGAGTCATTTGGTTTCTATTGTACTGGTGTGATGGGTTATTTTAGTATGTGCTCTAGCTACTCCTTTTAGGGAGTCAAATAGAAATGGATCAGTCCAAGTCCAAGCAAATACATTTGGCTGTTAATACAGTTTGTATTTAAATAAAATCTCTGGTTACCTGAAATAGACTCTTAAACTGTGCAGAAGTCATACAAGTGGCAGTCAGAATGTTGAGTGTTTTTTGCCATTCATTTAAAAGCACATAAGTTGCTAAAGATACACTTTTCAATTGTTATCTATCCTACAGTGACTATTGCAAGAGTTCAGTTTCTCTCCAATTACACTGAAATGTTGCACTTTTGTCCGCTGACATTTTAAATCCTTATTACCTCTAAATGTGTTTTCCTGTAATACTAAAAGTTGTCCAGTAAAACACTAAGAAGCTCAAAGGTTGTTGTTTCTTTCTTTCTCCTTTCATTCCTTGTATTCTTTTTTCTTTTTATGAGAATTCACAAGTATAGTCTAGCTTTATTCTTCTATAGTAATAGTTCTCAACTGGAGTAATTTTGCTCCCTGAGAGACATTTGGCAATATTTGGAGGCATTTATGATTGTCACAACTGTTTGAGGGTTGCCACTGGTTAGTTGGCAGAAACTGAGGATGCTGCTAAACATCATACATTGCAAAGGACAGCTCCCACAACAAAGATTCATTCAACAGGAATGCCAATAGGGTTGGGACTGAAAAACCCTGTCAAGAGAAACAAACAGGATGATCAAGTTTAAGTTTTACATGATTTTTAAAGAAAGTGAATTGAGACATTTTCACTCTATTTTGAATTTAGCATCATGTAGGGTTTTTACAAATGAAGCATTCTATGCAATCACCAATGAACCACTAAAATTTATATTTTTACAAATCAGTCATTAGATTTGAGACATTTATTTCAAGACATTTATATCACTTTTCTGTTTCAGATTTCCCTCATATATTGCTGATGTATCTAACTGGAGAGGTTTTCTTGTGATAGAAAAATAGCACTAATATTCTTTTGCAGTTTCATTTGCTAGAAAAAATGACATTAAAACAATTTTAATATTTTAAATATGTTTGAGAAGGATAATTTTTATGTATACTTCTATTTTATTGAGGTAAAATAGATTCTAATGAAATCTAATTATCTAGTTAATTTCATATACTTACATTTTCCCAGTTACATTTGAATTCTAGTCTTGTTTATAATATTTTTTCTTTTCATTTTTACTTAGAAAATGTGAGTCTTTTAACTCTTTCATATAATAAAATTCCTCTACTCCTCTAAAATTCATATGTTGAAACCTTAATCCCTAATGTGATGGTATTTGGAGATGGAGATTTGGGAAGGTAATTAGGCCACGATGGTGGAACCCTCATAATAGGAGTTATCAACAGTATTATTAAAAGATGGTTTTAAATTTTTTCTTTCCTTTCAAGATTGATTAATTTTTAAGGTTTATCATTTTCAATCTGGGTATCAAACTATTTCATAGATAAAGCAATCTCAACTTAACACGCTATGTTGAAATAAATGTTTGAAGAGCACTAAGATTTCAAACAAATATCAAGGAGATAACATTGCCTTCCCAGAATCAATAGATCAATGACAACCAAGTAACACAAGGGAAAACCAGAAGGAGCTGGAAAAGACAAATGTAGAACTAAAAGAGAAACGAAGCTAGATGTCTGTCAAGAGAAGACTCCCCCTTTCCAAATTTAACAATCTCCCCATCTATAGCAACATCTGGAAGTGATCTGGATCACATTAAACCTATTATACTTTGCATAATAATTATTCCTTAATGGAGATCATTTTTTAATGTAAAAAATATAAATTAAGCTATGACACTGATTAAAATTCTTGAAATCATCTAGAGCATTCCCTAGAAGTCATTGATTTTATATAAAAAAGGGAAGAAAAATAGTAAAGAATAAAAAATTTATAATTAATAATAATAATAATTGAAAAATAAATCACAAATCTTAATTTTTTTCCAATAATTGGGGAATATTTAGGGTAATGGAGAAAAGAGAACAAACAAGTAATTACACATTCAGATAAATTACTCTGATAAATTTATCTTTTACTTTTTACAGAAACATTGGCAGCCATCATCATGTAAGCTCTGAAAATGAGAGAATTCATTTCAGCAAAGTTACTGATTAAAGTGGATATGTAAGAAATGTTGAAGTACATTTTGTGAGTATCATTCCCTTTTTTTATGGGAATTACAGAGTGATTTAAATAAACTAGACAGTGTTTAAAGTGTGTATAAGTTGTTCACAACTTTGCTATTGAAGTACTACTACCTTGCACAGAAGCTCATGCCAGAGTGATGCCTTCTCTCAACAACTCACAATCTTCAGAATGAGGCTGCCAAGACAAATAAAAACACAGGACTTAGATAAAAACCCAGATTCTCTTTCCAGCTGTGCCTCCCTGACCTATATGGAAAATAAGAAAATGATTCTTCTTTATAAAACATTTTGCAGCCTAAATTTTCTCTGTCTGCTCTATCTCATCATTGGGATATCAACACATTTACACATGATAGATCACAATTTCATTAAGAAGTAAACTACAACCAGAAAGCCTAGAAATAATTAACAATCATGAAAAAGTTTGAAGCAATGAGATTGATTTCCTGAAATTACACACAAACATAATTTTTATTACTATCCACAATAGCTTCAAGTTGTTTTGTATGACCTTCTATTGCTGACCTCTCTTCCTAGGAATGTGGGGAGCCTGTGCTCTACAGTTCCATGAGCTGAAATTAAGTGTGGGGATGGGGGAGGGGCAATAAGCTTTTGGCTGAAGAACAAAGGGAGATTGATACCCAGGTCCCAGATAAGAGTGTGGGAAGCAAGTAGTCAAAACACTAGGTCTAAATGGAGGGTGGAATCCAGAAAAGAGACACCAAGAAAAGCCCCTGGAGTGAAGAACAAGCAAGGCAGTAAAGGCAGGTTCTGGAGGCAAAGCACTCCAGACATATGGGATTCATTGGCACTGAAGCCTTTTGTAGGTGTCACAGTTGAACCAATAGTTGGAGCAGAAGCCATGAAGCTCAGCTATCCTTAGAGCTCTAAATAGTCAATTGCCTCCTTAGATATAAAGTTGTAGAAATACAAGGTAGTAAAACAATAGTTTCACAGAAAACAGTACTATGAAAAGAATTTTAATTTTCAAACAAACAATAAAAAAAAGAAATTTGCACCCTTAGATGCTAAAAATAAAGTTTCCACATTAGTCTAAGTTTAATAAATCAAAATCTTATCTTGCCTTAAAAATAATTTCAATAGTTTATGAGCCCTGAAATAGATATATCATTTTGTTACACTCTGGGGAATCCTGTCCCCCTTCTGCCAGTGAAAACGATCTTGTTATTGTTCTAGCCCTTTTGTGATGTGGTGGCTTTGCTAACTGGGATAAACTAGGTTATTCCTCAGTAACAAATTAACCCTGATGTATCTGTTACTTCGCATAGCAAAAGTTTACTTCTCCCTCACACTACATTTGCAATGTGTGTCAACAGAACAGTTCTCTTTCATATAATCACATTACACAAGAAGAGGCTGATAGGATCCTCCATTCTGAGCATGGTGGTCAAAATAGAAGAAAAGACAGATTAGAGAACCTCAGAGGCTTTTCATTGTCTCGGCTTGAAGTTCCCACATCATACCCATGCACATTTCATTAGCCAGAGATGGCCTGCGGGTCCTGCCTACCTAAAGGAAGCTGGGAAGTACACTCTCCCCTAAAGAGGAATGGAAAGGAGAATTGGATATTTGTGAATACTAGTAATGTTTACCACATTTTATATTTTAAAATAATCATAAGATTCTGAAAAATTACTTTTGGGAGAAAAGAGAGATACAAGAAAAAATGAGGAATACAGACACAGTCAAGAAAGAACAATGGAAGTTTCCGAATACAGTTTACTCTTGAACAACATGAGTTTGAACTACATGGATCCACATATATGAAGATTTTTTTTAAAAAAAAAATATTGTAAATGTATTTTCCTTATAATTTCTTAATAACATCCTCTCTAGCTTACTTTATTGTAAGAATACAGTATGTAATATATATAACACACAAAATATGTCTTATTTGACTTATGTCATCAATAAGACTTTTTTTGGTCAACAGAAGGCTATTAGTGAAGTTTTTAAGGAGTCAAAAGTTACATGAAGACTTTTGACTGCTTGGGGGTAGGTATCCCTAATCCACACATTGTTCAAAGGAAAACTGTAATTTGAAATTAGTGTATTTTAGGGACTCCACAAAGGTGCAATTTCTGCACTCTTAAAGTTTCCCTCAAATACAAAAATAAAATAAAATACAAATATAAATATAAGATAAAATACAATAAAATATTAGTACTTGGTCCTATTAAAAGTTGAATTTTTTAAAAAAACAAGGTTGGATGAAATTTTGCTTTCTGCAGCCTAATGGGAGCAGAAATAACACAGAGAGGCTAACACCTAGATGGAAGAATACTCAGGTCTCATGCCCAATAGGGAATTAAGCCTTTGAATATATTTAGAGCACCATAAGAGGCTGAAAGAATAAGCCTCAATGGCTATCTAGTAAATAAGTAAAATGAAATAAATATTGAGAGGGGAGAAGGTAAGAATTCAAAAAAAAACAAAAATAGATCATTTTTAGGTCAGTACAGAACTCTTCAAAGTTCAGAGAAGAGATCCTTGATGGTCTTTCTCTTTTAAATTGTCAGGAAGAAGGAAAAGACACAGGGGAGCCAAGAGTAATTGTGACGGAAGGATAAGAGGCTTGAGATTCAGAGAAAAAGAAAAGGTACACAGAAAAGACCAGGAAGCCTAACTGGAAAAAAAATAGCATCTCTTTGGGCCAGTAGGAATCTAATGAGCTTGGATTCTGAAGAGATTGGTCAAACTCTGGACTTGGCTAGTTTCATTTTCAGACTGAGAGAAAGGGAGTGGGTTAGGATGGGATTTTTAGACTGACTTCTCTCCATTTGCATTTTAATTTAGACCAGAAAACCTATTATTATTATTACTTTTAGGAGTGTTTCTAATACTTAACAGCTATGCTGTACATCTGAAACTAATATAAAATAATATGGAATGTCAACTGTAATCGAAAAATTAAAAATTTGAAAAAGTTTTTTCTAGCTTTTAATCATTCCTATTATTTGGAATTTTAAAAATACCTTCTATTGTCTTGTATGTTTGCAGTTAAATCCTTAAAAAGCCCTAATGAAATTCTGTTTCAGAAAGTACAGCTGTGGAGCTGTTGAAAATCTAGGCTGAGTTACAGACAGAGGCAACCAGGAATGAGAGTAAACAACAAGCGCTTTGGTCCCATGAAAACAAAGAGAAGATAAATACGTCAGTCTAGAATGTACGTAGAGTCTGCTAGGAGGCATTTCTCTGCCTAAAAACGACTTTATCGATTTAGGTGGCAAAGTCATTTGTTACTTGAATTTCCATTTCTTTAAATAAACTCATTCATAGTTTCTCCAAGTGATATAAAGACTATAAGGAAGAGAGAGCAGCTCAGGAATTGGGTCTATTCCCATCATACACATTAGTGTCTGTCACAGACATGCTAAGCTTATTTTCTTTTCAGTATCCAAGCCACTGATTAATACGTTAACTGGCCCAAGAAGTAACTCTATGGAATGCCAATTGTTGTGTCTCCCCAGGCTGACACTGAACCATTGAGAACATTTGTCAAAATGTGACACTCAACCAGCTGTCTCTTCTCATAGCACATGCAGGCACAGTTGTTGTTGAGGAATTAAGACTGTAGCAGCAGGGATATTAAGGATTAGGTCTGACAGTTCACTAAGAGGAATGCATAGCTTAGCTTGGTCCAAGTCAGGATGCTTTCCTATTTTAGAAAGAGGATGATTTCAGTTAATGAAATTTAATTTGAAAAATGCCTAGGATAAAGAACACATTTTGAATGAAAACAAGACAGGAGAGCACTCAGGACTGTTGAACAGCACATAACAGAAATAAAGTTTTTAGTGATTAGCATAAAATTAGATGGTTGAAAAAATGTTCATAAAATAAAAAAATCCGGTTGGCTTTTTGCCAGCGTTCGAAAAATTATCTAGCAGACATAATGGCTTCACTATATAATTGCATTCCTGAGAAAAGGAATGTTAAGAAGAAAGAAGGCGGATACTTTCTTTTACAATTACAGTTAAATCATGCTTAAAATTAGTGTTGGGATTTTCTACAATAGAATGTTTTGTTTCTCCCGCTTCCTAAAAATGTGGCCCTGTGATGAAACAGATGTGCCATTTAGCTCTTTTTCTTTGCCCTTTTCACATGTCCTGTAATTCTGATCAGGTAGTGAACAGCTGTTAAAATAAATCTGCCCTTGAGCTTTGGGGAGTAAGATGAGGCTTCAGATACTACAGCTTCTGACTTCATTCCTGGTATCATGGTTTAGGTCAGAGATTATAAACTAAGTAATCCAGAAAATACAACAAACACCCCGATAATATTGAGAAGTGCCAATCAAACTCCCTTCTTCCCATAAAGGATGGGGGGACCCAGGAAATGGACATAGTGGTTAAATGAATGCATTAATGGTGAGCACAAGTCTTCAGATTGTCTGAGGATAGCAGATTCGGTGTTTTGGAATTGACATGAACCTTTTCAGCCCTAAGTGAGACTTGTATACACCTGCCATTATTTTGTGTTTATGGTGATTTTCACAACCCTGATACAATGAAGAAAGAAATCCAAAGTGAAGAGAGACATAAACTACTGGTTTTGGGGCTAAGGTTTAACAAGCAGCTGTTTGACCCAAGAGTCTTGCTGCAATTCCCAGCAGTTGTGCTGTGGGATGAAGCTCCAGTCAGTGTCCATGCCATAGCACTTCCATCCTGAACAGCAGTCCAATGCAAAACTGACAAAGAACAGATCAAGACAGCCACTCACTCACCCAGTCTGGTAAAACATTCTCTTTAAAAGCTGATGTGTCCTTAGACCAAGGGTGTATCCACCCCATGAAATATACTTGGTTATCTCCATGAAGTATAAAAAATAATAAAAATTATCTCATTATTTTACCTTAATATTTTAAATTAATATTTTCTGTACATTTGTAAATGTATATAATACACTAGAATACCATATTAAATATAAAATAATAAATAAATATACATACATGGAGATATATGTCCATTTGGCTGCTATAACAAAATACTATAAACTGGGTGGCTTACAAACAACAAACATCTATTTCTCACAGTTCTGGAGACTGAGAATTCCAAGATCAAGACAATGGCACTTTTTCAAGGTCTGATGAGGGCTAGCTTCTTAAACTGTCTTTTTGTTTTAACCTCACATGGTAAAAGAGGCAAGGGAGCTTTCTTGGGCTTCTTTTATGAGGGCACTAATCTCATTTATGAGGGCTCTGCCCTAATGATGCAATCACCTCCCAAGGGTGACACCTCCTAATACCATCACTTTGGGAATCAGGATTTCAACGTGAATTTTAGGGTGCCACAAACATTACGACCATAATACATATTTAATTTTTTTATTGATTAAGGGCGCATACAATAAAAAATGTTGAAGATCGCTATTCTACATTATTTCCCTTCCCCAGCCAAATGTTAATACGAAGAAAATAAGGTGCACTGGGAAGGCATTACTGTCATAGTAACTCTCTAACAGTTACTCAGAGCAAACTTTCGACTTTTGACAGTCATCATACTAATTTCACTATGGGGCAGAGGAACGGAAGAATGAGGGAGAGAAGAAATAGAAAATTAAAGGCCTTTTCTTTAGGATGCATTTTTCTTCAATAATAAACCTTTAAACAGAAGACCCAAATTGCTTATCCTCCCATTCATGGTGTACCCCTCACCCCACCTAGGTGTGAACCATGTAACTCTCCAGTGAATAATCTGTTAAACCTGGGGAACAGGATTTGAAACCAAGGGGTACCATCTCAAGGAGAATGTGTTTAGTAAGTAGAAGATACCAGGTATGGAAACTCAGGATAACGTCCCTGCAGAATGTGGTCATCAGGTAGTTTGCTTTCATGGTGTCAGACAACGAGCTGAGGACACTAACCTCACAATCAAATACCAAGAGATCAAATTCAAGATCACAGGTTGGAAACAGGTGTCACCCGGGCCAAGTTTAGCTTGCAGACATGATTTGTTTGGCCAAAGGTCACTTATAAACATTTAAACTTTGGGAGATTCATGCCCAAAACTGACTTCTCCGGATAAAGTAAAGATCTGACATTACTGACTCCACATTACTGAATAGCCATTGTGAGCTGGAGATGAAGTGTGCTTCTTTAAACCTTTTACTTTCATTTCAACCCACAAGGGCTGGTTCACACATCTATACTTGTTTCTACTATTCTGGATTCAAATAGAGCAATGACTCAGACTGCTGACAGAATTCAGAAAGACAAACAAGAAATCCTGATCAGGTCATTGTCACTCCTCCTCCCCCTGCCCCATTGTCTACCATGTGCCAGATACTGTTCTATAAATCTCTGTGATGGGGGAGGTGCCTGCTCCCATTGAACTTTCATTCTACTTGAAAAAATGGGACAACAAATTAGTAAGTATAAGTTATCAATGATAATAATTTCTAAAATATTTTTAATACTATTATGGGCCAGTCACTGTTCTTTCTCTTATGCAGTGTATGTTCTTTTACATGTATTAATTCCCACAGAAACCCCATGAAAAAGAAATAATTACATCCCATTTTTTAAATAGGAAATTGAGTTATGGAGATAAGCAACTTGTATAAAGTCCCACAGCTAATAAGTGGTGAAGTAATAATGGGCCTCAGCAGTCTAGCTTCAGAGGCTCAGCATTTAACCCCTGGGCCACACCATTACATTCTAAGCAGAGTGTAAAATAGGCTGATGTGACAGAGAGGGACGGGCAGCTACTTTAGATCTAGAAACCAAGAAAAGCCTTTTCAGAAAGTGGCATTTAAATCAAGTCCTGAAAAACTTGTATGCAAAAACTACAGGAGTAAGCAAAGGGAACAACTACGTGAAGAACAAAATTTGGAAAAAGCTTGGCTTATTAAGAATTTGGAATGAGTTGACTAGTGTGGCTGTAGCTTGATGGGAGGACGAGAACAAGAGAGAAAACTGCAGAAATGGGGTGAAGAGAAAAGCACAGGTCATTCTCCAGGGTATAAAATTTAGATCTTATTTCAGTTAGCAGTCAATGGAGGGCTATAGATAGATAGGACACATAATTCAATTTGCATTTCAAAAATATGACAATACTCACATTTACCTAAGCTGATTTTAATGTATGTCTCTAACTTCCTCTTCCACTATTTGGTCTTCATACATTCTGTGCTCTAGCTCCAGTATTCTAGTAGCCAGCATTATGCTGGAAAACATACTCAGTGAAAACAAAACCATGATTTATAGCATTTGCTGATTTCTGTGGTGTGAATATGTCCACCATAGCTGATTTAGTGCTATCAATAGTTTAAGAACCAGCCTGTAAAATTTCTGAATATTTCACAATCAGTTCTTGAAAGCAGGTTCCAGCTGGCTTAAACACAGCTGCATCACAAACATCACCTTCTGAAACTCACCAGGCCCTTAGATGGCATGCCTTCCTACACATATTTTATTCTCTCTGTTTGTAAAACAACTACTGTGGAGCTATGGTTATAAGCAGAATGTTCAGCTTCAGATGAACTTGAACTAAAATATAAACTTTGTAAATCATTCACATGATATTAGATAAAGTTCCTAATTTCTCTATACTTCTACCATCTCACTTATAACATATGAGTAAAAACAGTCCCTATCTCAGGGTGTTGTTACAAAAATCAAAAGGAATAATGTAACAATAAGCATTTAACAGAGTACCTACAATATTATATTATGTATTTCATAAGCAATTTTATTTTATTCATTTATTCACCCACCATAGATCCTATTAGGAGCCAGAGGAAAGCTACAAAGTTTTCAAAGTTTGCCTTTAAATATCTTGTCTTTCGAGAGTTAGAGCTCCTGCTTATTCTCCCTATCCCTAAGATACTTTCCAGAATCCATACAAGAATCTTTTACTCTTATTCAATAAAAGGATTACTAAGTGATATAAGATATATCTTATATATAAGAGCAAACATGGCTTAAAGTATTAGTATCTATTTTTAATAGAATTTTTTGATGACAGGCAAGACTTTCAGACTCTGGTAGAATTTTCTTGTCATTGAATTTTATATCAATATTGGGGATTTTGTAAATTTTTCTGTGTAGGCAGCCATTTGAGGTACATACCTAAGTCTTAGCCTCCACCTGTCAGCTTTTATTCACTAGAATTCTCTGGACAGCTCATTTTAGTGTTTAGTTGTATCAATACCAAGAACAGCTTTATTCATTGACTATTAAAGATGTAGGTTCTAGTGCAGCTTGATCCTAACTTTGTGACTTTGATTAAGTCTCAAACTCTTTGAGATTTACCATATTAAAAAGAATTCAGAGTCTACATCTACTCTAAAATTCAATGATTCTATATATTTAAATATTTATAAATTCCAAAAGCACTTCCAAAGCCAACAGAAAAAAAAATACATTTGGTACCATTCTCATGAGAGTAACACAAATAAACTTAGGTCTTTATAACAAACCACAGCAGAGTATTGAGGCAATTGTATAAATAATTCAGAAACAAAACAAACAAAACAAAATAAAATAAAATAAAATAAAATAAAATAAAATAAAGCAAAACAAGAAATCGTACTTCCAAAGGTATCAGAATATAGTTAAGTTATAGTCTTCAGCAATCATTAAACTATAGTGCATTCTGTATTTGTATTTAATAAATCATCGAAGTTGTACTTTCCTTTAAATTTAGTTTTTTTCAGAGATCTCATATCAAAATTCTGCTTAAAGGAATATTCTAGGCCAATATCAAGTCAAATATGTGTAAAAGCAACCCAGATGCACTTGTTAGTTTCCTAGCCTAATTTAAAAAGATATTTAAAAATAATTAGAAATAAAGAAATCATCTATCAGATTAGATTATTCTATCATTCCTTTACATGTATTATATGCTCTTCAATATATTTATGAGTCTAAACATTAAAAGACAGCCTGATCTTAATTATGTATCCTGTGTTCCCCATTTTTTTTCATTCTCATTACTATGTTCTAAATTATCTTGATATACTGCCAACACATTTTAGGCAACTATTTGTTCTTGAAAGCTAATACACAGACTATAATGTACCCTATGCAATGTAACCAATGAGACAACTACTATTTGAACTACTAAAATAGTTGTGTATCACTCATCAGCAATGCAAGGTCTGTGCCCAAAAGAGACTTTGGCTTACTATTAAGCATTTTATATCATCTAGTGAATAGTCACCATGAATAATATCAAAAGAATTTTATACTAAATATTTCAGGTGGCAATAAATAATAAACCACCAACATTGCTTGTTCTCCAATTTCTAACTCAAAGATAAATTCCTAACTCAGAGATAAATTACAAAAGTCTTTTTTGGCATGGTTTACAGCTCTGAAGATAGCAAATTTATATTATGAAACACATGCAATTTATATTATCAATCACATATTTCTCAATTGGACTTTGCAAACTTATGATCAGTTCAGGAATAAGAATCATCAAAGTTGAAAGGGTTAAAGAAGTTAATCTGAAAAGGCTACATGCTGTATGATGCCAAGCATGTGACATTCTGGAAAAAGCAAAATTATGGAGACCCTAAAAAAATCAATGATTGCCAGGGATTAGGAGTGAGGGAGAAGTGACTAGAAAGAACAGAGAGGATTTTTAGGGCAGTGAAAATACTTGGTATGATATAGATGGATACATGTCATTACACATTTGTCCAAGCTTATAAAATGTACACTACCAAGAGTGAATTCTATGTGAATAACAGACTTTGGGTGATTACCAGGTGTCAATGTAGGTTCACTTATTTTAACAAATATACCACACCGATGGGAAATGTTAATATTGGGTGAAGCTATGCATGTGTTGGAGCAGGAGCTAATGGGAAATCTCTGTAGTTTCTTCTCAATTTTTGCTATTAAACCCAAAACTGCATTAAAAAAAAGTAAAGTCTTTAAAAAATTGAAAGGGGATACTTAAAAAGTTAAATCTTTAACATAGTGCCTGCTAAAAAGTTTGTGCACTTAAAAAAAGAACAAAGATTTAATAAATTCTTTACCTATATTATTTTACTTGCATTACTTGCTTGACACTGTAAATTCCTATAAAACATAGGATATCTTTTAGGTTCTCTGAAACTTTCGTAATCTCCCAGGACAGCCTTTTTACAGTCTCAACTGACTCTACTACAATGATTTTAGAGAAAGTTGGTTCATAAGTTAAGCATTAGTTTTATTCTAGATGTTCAGCAATAAGAATGTCAATAAGTTCTTTTTTAGAAATACAAATACAAGCACATCTGTAACATGTTCTCACTTGATTCTCAAAAAAGGAAAACTTACTTAATTTTTTTTTATTCACAGTGGATGCTTTGATGCTATAAAGATAAACAAGGGAGTTAAGTTGTTCATTGCTGGACAAAACTCTGCTAAATATGGCTGGTTGCTTTTCTATCCAGAAAACCCACCAGGGACGAAGAAAGACTACCTTTGTATTCAAGCATTGATCTACAAAGGAGTAAGAAAAAACCAGCTACCCCATAGAAATGCTCAAGCTGGACCTGGAGTACCACTGAACCCTGACCAATTTAACACTGAGGCCATAATATCTACCACAAGCCTTTGAAGAGACCCAGCTGTGCTTCTTGCTATGAGTGAACCGGAAAGCCAGCATTACTAAGGGCTTCCGGTGGTTTGAAATTCTGTGGATAGGTGGCCACAGTGTGACTCAGCTATAAGTCGTTGCCGGACCTTTCTTGGTCCTAAGGGAAGAACTAGGGGAGTGTACTGAATGTTTGCTAATACAACTGCCATCTGCCACCATTAAGTCTAGTGGTGACAGAGTGTACATTAATGCCAGAGAGACAGAGAACACTCACCATCTGTCAGTTGCCCTGAAATAAAATTAACTAGGTCATCTGGATTTAGAAGCCTATCTGGAATTGCTGATATCTATTCCCAACCTTGAGAACAAAAATTTTCCCCCATCTTACAGCATTCAAATTACCCAGAAAAATATTTTCACTCTGATTTTTCTATTGGAGAAATTACAGTTAATAAACAGTACTTTAATAACTACTTTGTGTGTATTTTACATGTTATATTTGTAAGCAATAATATTACAAATTGCTATCCAACTAAACCTTCCACAGAGAAAAATGTCTAATAACCTTACTTTCAAGAAGAATGAAAAATCTATGTGGACTTCAGTCAGCTAATGAGATGCAAATTTCTTAATATCCAGGCACTTAAACTACAAAAGGAAAATAAAGAATCAGAACTGCAAGCTATTTTATTCCTGTTAACTACTTAAAACATATTTACACTATAGCAACAGAGTTTAGATATGACTGTAGTGGTGATGAAATATATTCCTTTTCCCCAAGATAGGCAGAGAAAGGATTCATTCTGTACAGAAAAACCTGTCCCTAATTTCTCCAACCAGAATCTTTTATCTTCTAATCAACTCTTTTTATCATTATGTTCTTATTTTTCTGGGACTAGTTTTGGTCTTGGCCAGTGTGTCTAAAAGTAAATTTCAGCTGAACATATGATACAGGACAGAAGAAAAGAAAATATAACATATGATTATTTTCAGTTTTTTATATTAATCTTGCCCTAAAATACAGTTCTCTTAAAGAAAACTCCAAAAGATTCTGTTTTCAAGAGTCACTTGAAATTAACCTAAGAGAAAAGTTACTGCTTATGCTTTAAGTTTTTAAGAATGTGAACAGACTATATTTCCAACCAATTGCTAAAAATATAACGACTGCTTTACATACATACAGCACTGAATTTCAAGCTCAGGAGAAGTCAAAGATGTATATACTCTTCTCCCTGTATTCATATAAATTAGATATACAAGATATAAAAACTATTCATAAAAATATTAAGAATATCAACTTGTATGAAATGTGCTAAAGAAAAGGCATCTCGACCCTGGATTCTGAAGCAGATCTTCCACTATTCTCTCGTATATTACCGTATAATTTTTCTTTATAGTTTCAATCGTTGTCTGCATAATATTTATTTAAAGATCCCTTAATGTCTATGTCTCCACCCCTTCCTACCTTCTACCATTGCAGGTTGATTAATTATTTTTCTCCCTAGATGTATGGCTTGTTCATCTAGATCCCAGGTGACTTTCCTTGCTGTTTGCTTCATGTTTCTGTCACAACTTTGATTTGGTCACAAGAGAAATGAACAAAGCCTCTGTCATCTACGCCATTTTTTTTCCATCTCATTTTAAATTTTTATCATTCACTGACAGTTATTATTTTGCTCTGATACTTTTTGCAAAAAATGTCATCTTCAGAAAGATCCATAGAGAGGACTGTGATTTATTCTAAAATACAGGTTTCAGAGAATAAACTTATAAGTCAGTCCTTTAAACAGGATGAAGATTTTCAAAATGTGGGTAGGTGCAGCTCAATACCAGTAGCTTTGCCTGCTCTGGAGCTGACAGCTTAAGGGCTTTACTGCAGCAGCCTCTTCTCCACTCCCATGTTGCTGGGACAGCCAGGAGGAGCCATGTCCCTATTTAACAAGTGTTTATTGAGCACCTACTATGTTAACATTGTCTTTAGAGATGAGGATAAATTAGTGAACAAAATGCACATGATTACTGGTCACGTGGAGCCCACAGTGCAAGAGATCATTATTATACAATCAAGCTGTAAAAATGTATAATTATAGGTAAATATACCATTATGAAATGTAAGATCATTATGGAGTGGATGTAATAATAGAGATTTGATTTATTCTTAGGGGTCAGAAAATGAAGGAATGCAGGCATATAATAAGCAGGAGAATTATGATTTTAGAAATGAGAGAGATCACTGAGGCCAACTAGGAAGAAACAAAATTTATTTCATGTGTGGATCATGGAAAAGTAGAGCTAGTGTTGGATACTAATTCCTCCATTCCTTCAAGGCATAATTATGTGTATAGAGGCATCTACTAGTGCTTAGAGTTAATACATAAACTATATTTAAATGATGGACTTCTCAACATATTTTGTTTTTAAATAACTGTGATTTTAAATCTCTCAATTTTGAAATTTTACTTGTTTTTATTAGTTGTTTTTCAAATATATGTATATTCACATTGCTCTATCTAATTTTTGCAATTATTCAATATATCACAAAGTATTGTACTTTGTTCAAGACTCATCAAGAATCAAAATTATTTTTTCAAGAAGTTAACAACATATATCTTAACAATATGTCAGGAGTGACAACAAAATGGACTGGGGATAAGTACAATGACTTGAACCAAATTGTTCTTCAAAGGAACTACTTTTAAAAGTTTCCCAGAGGAGAATATCACTCTTTAAAAAAAAAATATGAAGATATAGTTGATAGAGAACAATTATTCTGTGAATAATGTTTCTTTAATTTAGATTTGTTAAATATTTGGGGGAGGGGTTCAATTTAAAAAGAAACGCCACATAAGAGCTACTAATTTGTAGAGTTGCTACTATAATTTAAAGGCAGTATTCCATAAATTACTAATACGGCAGAAAATCTGGTATGTTTATTTTGAAGCCAAGCCCACATCCTATCAAAGCCAATAAAATGGGCAATGATTATGAACTCAGTTTCAAAGCTGAGGCACTGAGTGCTTGGGTTGTGGCAGTTATTATTTCCTGAATAAGAACTTTATGCCAGGTCCAAAATTTGCTCTGTTTGACTCTCAGCCAAGAAAGGAAGTAGCGTGGGTGACCAAGTTTAACACTTGCTCTGGGGATTTCTCTCTAGCCAAAGCCAAAAGGAGACTATAATTGGGTAGCCAGGCCTGTCCTTAGCAGATTCTGTATTTAGATGGCTTACCTAAAACCCATTAGAAAGCAAAATGACTCTGCTCTATGCCCTTAAAGACTTCTAAAAGAACGAGAGGGTCTGGGTGTGGGCTCTGTCATGATAAAGAAGGATGAGAACAAGGGGAAGAAGGAATAAGGGCCCTCTTTGTGTCAGTGGGCTTAGGAGTCAAACAGACTAGAGTTAAAAGTTCAGTTCTACTGTTTCCCAGTTGTTTACTTTAATAAAATTACATCTCTAACCTGAACCTTGAGTTCTCTAGTTGCAGAATGTGTATATAATAGTAGCTACTTAACAGAATGATTTTCAGTGGCTGATGCTATTATTACTTTTGTTATGACATCTATGGAAGAGGAAAGAGATTAAATGATGAGTTTTGGGGGAGGATTTAAAGACGTTCTGTTTCTTTCTGCCATCACTAAACCACCTTCCTTCACCTCACTTAACCTTCCCTAATTTGGTAAGAATTTGCTTCAGATAAGAAGCAAAGGAGCTGTTCAGCAGAGAAAAGGTTGAGCAATCAGCCCCAGGACTAACCTTCCCAACAGGCACTCCCCAAGAGGAACCGTTTCCAATCAGATAGTTGCCAGGTGTGCCTAGAACTTTTTTTAAAAAAGCAATTTGAGTAGGTCACTTGGGGGAGGCTAATTAAAAGAACCTTTTTAACTCAGACAAACCTTGCTCTCCAGCTAATTTTAATACCTTTGTAAAGTACTACTGAAAGCTCCAACCAGGTAATCAAAGCAAAACGTAGCTAAAATGTCTCAAACCACGAAAATAAAGTAAAATAAAAAAAGGTTTTGAAAGGAGAAAAAATTTTTTAATAGTACAACTTGAAAATTGATTATAGCACTATGTAGAAAATAAAAGTAACTTAGATACACAATTTCCTTCAAAATAAAATTTTTAATATTAAACACCAAGTCATATGCTTCTAAAAAAAAAAGAAATTTATTATTTTCTATGAAAGTGACAAGATACATAAAGATATTTGCTTTTTTTAGTACAAGTGTACTAAGCTTCCAGGGAACTTTTCGAAAAATATATTTTAAAGCTAAAGATCATATTTACTTTCTGGGAAAAAATAAAAGCATTTTCTCTGGCAAGTGAGAGTAAAAATAATGCTTCTCCAAAACACCCAAAAAGGAAGGAAAATAACTTTTACCTTAACAGAGTGAAATTCACTATAAGGAGAGATAGGGCAGGAGTTTAAAACTTCAAGTCATTTTGAATTTGTTAGACAAATAGTAAACAAACAAACAAACAAAAAACTCATAACCGTTAACATCAACTTTCCTGGTTTTCCTGCAACTTTTTGAAAAGACCTATTTTATAACAACATGTCTTTACTACTTTTCTCAGTTGAGGGTTTATATTGAAAGATTCCTTTTGGCATTCAAACAGCTACCCAAGACCTTGGGTATTGATCAAAGGAGACTAGATCACTTCCCTAATCCTATTTTACCTGTAATTTTCATCCTATAACCTTCCCTACTTCACAATACCATGTCCATATATGGTGAGAACAAACACTATCCTTATGTTACTCTTATACTTCATGCATGTATTTATTTACTCTTATTGCACATCTACTATGTTCTAGGTGTTGTACATATTGAGTAGATGATGGTTGCAGCAGGAGAATTAGTAAGAAACAGTGTACTGATCATACTAATCATAATATATTTTGACTGTAGTACCAAAAAGATTGCTAATAGATTTTACATGGTGATTAGGAGAAAAGAGGATCATCAAGAATGACTTATAGGCATTTTACATGAGAGGTAGATGGAAGTCTCTTTTTAATTCAGATAGAAACACCAGAAGGAAGTGGATTTGAATGTTTGGGGAAATCAAACATTCTGTTTTTGACCTGCTAAACTTGGACTGTTTTATTTGTTCAGTAAGCAGTTGAAGGCAATAGTCTGTTGAAAAGATTACTAAGAAGAGTATGTGATGGAAAGGGTTATAAAAATAAATTTAGGAATCACTTGTCTATATAGATATCACTAAAAGCCATGAGATAGCAAGTAAAGGATATAGAGAGAGAAGAGAGGAGAATCCAGAACTGAGCCCTGGGACACTCAACATTAAGAGAAAAAGAAAGAGGCAAAGGAGAATAAGAAAGAGAAGGTTATAAAGAAGATAACAAAGAAAGTGGTGTCCAAGAAATCAGTTGAATGAACAAAGTATATCAAGAAGGTCAACTGTGTCAAATACTGATTGCTGTGAGGTAGACTAAGAAGAGGGGCACAGATTTGGCCATTGGGCAACACTGTGTTTGACAGGGTGAAAGTTGCTAGAGATCTTGAGGAAAGTGTACATAGTGGAATAGTGCATAATTAAACTGTTTTTAATTACACTGTTTCATTATGATCATCATACAATTAGATCATGATTACATAGAATGCAGAGCATACGTTTTATTCATCTCTGTGTTCCTAAAGCTTAAGAAAGTGTCTGACACCTAATAGATATCCAATGAATACTTGTTGAATATTGATTATTTGCCTTGATCAGTGTTTTATTTTGCATTGTCTGCCACAGATGGTGCACCTCTAAATAGCAAAAATAGCACCTGTGCATTTATTCCTGAACTGTGTCTTATGCATTCCTGGAACATTTACATGTGCTATTAGATGCTTAATAAAATATTTGTAATGGAAATGAAGAAATATGATAGCTGTGGTAGTGATTTAGACAAAGAGTTAATGTCTATGAAAAATAGGTAGGAAAGCAGACTAATGAAATCTGTGGACGATAAAAATTCTTTGACACTCCTCTTTCAAGAGATGAAGTCCAATTCCACTCCTTTGAAGATGGGTTGAACTTAGTTATTTGCTTCCAATGAGTAAATTGCTGAGGAAGTATAACTGCTTAATTTCCAAGACAGAAGGTAATATAACTGCTGTCTGGCTCTTTCTCTCAGGTCTCACACCTAGAAGTACTGACTTGCCATGTGTACTCTAGACATGCCTTGATGGAGAGATCACATAGAGAGCATCTAAAGAGAGAGCAATGCCCAAGGAACCCCGACTGTTCTCAGACCAGGTGCCAGGCATGTGGGGGAGGAAGCCTTCAAAATGGGTCCAGACCCAGCTACCGTTTGATTACAACCATATGGGAGATTCTGAATAAGAACCACCAATTTGAACCTACTCAATCCCTGGAACTATTAGCTGACAATATTAATTATCCTTTAATGCTATTAAGATTATGAGTTTGTTATACATCAAAGAATAATAGAACAACAACAGTGCATTAATTCTGCCAGAAAATAAATAAATTCAAATGGCAAAACAGCAAAAGGTAGTTTCTGATTGGCCTAAAAAATATACATGGAAGAGACAGAAAAGCTGCTTGAATGGTCCCTGTTAATTCTGATTGAGAAAACAAATTCCCAGCTTGACTAGAAAAGTCCCTGTAGCATTTCAAAATAGTCCATTCCAGATTTGAGAACTGGCATGAATGAGTAAGATGAAAATGAATGAATGAATGAACTACTCTTCTAGTCTGAGATGCTATTCCTGCTTATAGATAACATCAAAATCATCCCTCTCTATTTTAGAAGGTTAGTTCTTTGATTTCATGTTACTATCATGATAGCTTATAAACAAGTATCACAAAAGGTGTTTCTTAATCAAGGAAACAGAACATGCATAAGGTGTAGTTTCTTTTGCCTCCCCTTTTCCTCCTTGTGGTACACTAAGTTCACTAGTCTAAACAATCTTCACATAGTAAGAAATGTGCTAGGTCACAGAAGCACAGAATGTGAGTTTGCTGTTTTATGTTCCCCTTAACTCTGGAGAAAAGTAAATGGGGGAAATATTAACATTTGATCATCTTCATTATTATTATAATAAAGTTTCACTTAAGAAATGTCACCTGGAACCAAGACTGAATTTTGGATTTATCATTTCTTGTTTGCCACAGTTATATAATCTAATTGCATAATACTTATAAAACATCTTGTAAGAAAGCTACTTCTGAATTTTACTTCCCTCCTCATTGCACCACTGGGCTGACTAGACAGAGGCTTCTCTGAAGCACCCCATCTACAACTTATTACATCTTTATCTGGCAGGCACCATGCTCAGCATTTTCATGTAGTAGAAAGTAATTTCATCCCCTTTTTAGTGGTCCTTTGTCCCATGTGTCCTGAATCAAGAAGACCTCTTCCTCTTCACATTCTCCCATAGCCTTTTGTATCTACATTGAATTCAAATAGTTATCTCAGATGACTTATAATCTAACATCTAAGTTTTATTTTTCAAGTTTTCTAAATGTGTTGAATACAGTGAACAATACTTTAATGTGGCATTCTGCTTTGCTTATTTTCTGTTATTTGATTATAACTTCTTAATTGCAAGGTCAAGGTCTTTTGAATTTGTTCTTGAAATAGAGCAACATAGCACCATATTAAAATGAGAATTTAATAATAACCACATAGAAATAATAATGCTTATCTGCCCTTTCTAAGTAAAAAATAAATAAATAAATCACTAGACTGAGAGGTCTTTCTCATACTGTTTTACAATCTTCTTCTCTTCAATTTTACCAATTAGTTAAAAGTCCTAAACTCTTAGTTTGCTTTTAAAAAGTCTTTTCTACATAACATTGAGTTCAACTCTGATAAACCCTTTCTTTTTTTTTTCTACAAAATAGATGTAGAAATACAATAAAAAATAAAACTCCATAAAGAACCAAGGAAAGAAACTAATCAGCCATACTTAATGATTTAAAGGAAGGAACATGAAAGTCAGGAATAAAGCAAGTTAAAGCTTCCCTGCAGGCATATACACATCCTACATCATACTGGGCGTTGAGAAATGTCACCCATTAGACTAAAAAATAGTAGTGTGGGGAACTCATTTTATGCTTTGTGTTCTTATTAAGTCTACTGCTGCTTTTAATTCCCAGGACTCAGTCGCTGAGCTCACTGGTCTTTACTAGCGGAACCTGGTGGCTTTGGACAGCACTCGGACATACTTGTTTGTACTAATGGATGGCCATTAGATTGTTTGGTGAACTGTAGTGAGAAAACAGAGTTGTTTTCCACCAATTCTATTTTCAGCAAAGAATTCTTTTTTAATTTCCCTGTCCTGTGTATTGCCAAAATTCTTAAAATACTGTTATGGAGATTTTTTTGTTACCCTCCTTGGAGCCCAGATGTAGGAACCAAGCCATTGCAGCTGGTGTAATTTGGCTGAGGCTCATAGATAATTCAGTGTTTGAACAGTCTTTCTTTTTTTAAATGTTATTATTTTGGAAAATTTGGGAGTAACACTTATGAATAAAAAGGTTGAAAGACTACCAGCGATGTGGGCTAAAGGTCTCCTATCACCCTTTTACATAGGAATGGGTAAATACAAGAAAAAAAATCACAGCTCTTTCCTCAAATTTTATACCAAATTTGTTCCTCAGCTGAAGAGTCAGTCTTGTCAGGAGAGGACAAGGAAGAAGGAAGATATTCTTTTTCTTTATCCTTTTATTTTTTTTTTTACAAGAGATTTCATGTCATGAATGTAAACATATTTTACCTAACACCAAAATTTAAAAAACTAGAGAACTTTAAGAGTAGAAAATACTCATTCAGAAATTCCAACATAAAACCCAGTGATGCTTAGGGCAGTGAAAGTGGTTTTACACTAGAATTTACTTCTGCTAAATTCTGGTACCACATTTACTACTTATAAAGCACTTGCATTTTATAGCTGACACTATATTATACTGATATGATATGAAACATATTAATCTATCTGACTTACATTTCAATTTCTATTCCTCCATGGAATATGATGAAATAATAATAACAACTATTGGTTGAGGTTTACTGAATTGTGATATGTTACATGGATTAACTCATTTAATTCTCTCGATAAATGCATGAGAAAGGTGCAATTACTATGCCTATTTTACCAGCAAGGAATCTGCAACCTAAAGAGTTTAAGTGATTTATCCAAGGACTCACAGCTAAAAAGTGGCAGAGCTAGGGTTCAAGCCTAAGCCATCTAATTCCAGAGCCTGGATCAGAAATACCACATTCTGCCACCTTTCCAAGCAAGGATGAAATAAATCACAGTGAAGAGGCAGGAAGCAGCTACACACAACTGTGGTTGTGCACACAGGACAGTGTTTTGCTTTTGGACATTATCCATTAAGCACATCAAATAGGAAGAGCTTCAGAACAGAATACTCAACTATGTTGTGAATTCTTTTCCTCCTCAATAATAATTCCTTCTTTGCTTTGCTCTTTCTCTGAAAATTGACTAGATATTTCGATAAATAAAAGAAAATGGAATTAATGACTCGTAATTACGTGACATTTATCCTTTCCCTGATTTATATGTTTCATTAGAAATCATCAGTGCCTTAATCTCAAGGGCTAAGTAATGTGAGAAACACATATCAGGGGGAATGGCAGAGCTAAATCTCAGTCTGGATGTGTTTCATCATCTTTCAGACATACTTCTCTACATTACAACCCATTAACCAATGCCTCGTATTACTAGCAAATATTCATTCAACAAATATTTGGGAAACTGTCATGTGGTGGGCACTATGCAAGACACTGGGAATGCAAAAAAAAAAAAAGAAAGAAAGAGATACTCTTCTACTTGAGATGGCCCATCTATTGGAGAGACCTATAACACAACTTAATAAAATATAGTGTCATATTATATATCAAACCTATGTGAACCATTAGCTAACCTTTGAGATAAGTCACCAAAATTTTCTTGCAATTGCTAATTTTAGAATTCTTCAATTTTTTTCTTTTCTCTATATATTTAATAATTCAGTCACAGTATTAAATATAAAAAGGGTAGAATATTCTTTGTTATTTCTTTCTAGAGTGATGTAACACTTCCTCCTAACGCTCCCTAAATTTTAATAACATGCACTTTGTACAAATAAAGCTGTTCAATACTTAAAAATTATAAGTTCCACATAGAAAAAAAAGACAACTTTCTAATAGTAATACATGTTAATACTAGCTAAAAAGTCTAGCGATGCACCAAATTTTCCAGGCCATACAGAAGTGAAAAGAAAGTCATGCAAGATAATAATGTCAATGTGAAATAGCTTTCATCACTGGAAAATGTAATGCTGAACTCTATCTTAAGGATCCTAAAAGTTTTTAAAAATAGCATCAACAGGTCGTTCCCTTACATGAATTAGGTGTGATCCTGTCAGGACACAAGCTGTCTTTGAATCTTATAATTCTAACTTGTGCAAACGATATAAAAACAAAAGAGAAGAAAGGAGAAAATCAGAAATTTTAAAAAGAAAAAAAAAATAAAGCCATGTTCCAAATATGTAACCTCCTTCAATATGAGCTATTTTGCACATGTTTTTATTGCAAAAGCCATTAATGTTATGGTATGTCCTGGATTTAAGTGTCTGATAATAAACACTCAAGTTGGAACTGGAAATAATAATATAACATCATGAAGTCATCATATTATTACACTAAAACATTTGTGAACACATCATGAAATAATCATGATTTGCAATTGAATCTTTCTCTCATTTTACAAAGGAATTGCCAAAAAATGGCTCCTATAGCAGCATTATTTTTCAGGGGGATGTTGGGGAAACTGGAGTAAGCAGTAAAGAAGGGGCTACAGCATTTATTTAAATGTCTGTGGAGAGTCTTTGAATCATAATTAGAATCTCACTTCCTCTGGCTTTCAGTCAGTAACTTTGTGCTCATCTAGTATAAAACATAAGGGGGAAAATTTTACCCATGTTCATAAAAAGCAAATATCTTGAAGTACTTGAAGAACTCAAGCATTGTATATTAGTGCAGGCGTGTTTCGAAAATAACCACTGAACCAATCCCATTACTGGGAGGACTGCAGCAGTCTGTAATTATGTTTGACAGGTTTTTCAGGTCTTCTCTCCTCCAAATTACCTAAATTTGAGTAAAAGTCAGAGGGCGATTTTGAAAATTTGTGAAAAAAAATGTGAATGTGCACTTTTAAGGTTTAAAACCTGATGTGTCATAAGCATAGAACTCTGGTAGGCATAAAAAGTGGTGTTGGAAGAAAAACTGCTTGAAGGATATGTTTTTAAACACATATGCTATCATATACAAACAATGTCTAATGATTAAGTAACCATTAGTAAATAAGAAAAAAAACCTCCCTGCTGACACTGACATTTTTTAACTTGAGGTTATTTATTTAACCAATGCCTCATATTACTAGCAAATATTCATTCAATAAATATTTGGGAAACTGTCGTGTGGTGGGCACTATGCAAGACACTGGGAATGCAAAAAAAAAAAAAAATGAAAGAGATAACTCTTCTACTTGAGATGGCCCATGTATTGGAGAGACCTATAACACAACTTAATAAAATATAGTGTCATATTATATATCAATATTTTTTAAAAATTGGTAAAATAAATCATGACTAAACATCATATTATTCTCCAAAATAAATTTTCATATATTCTCTTCTTGCATCTCATGAATATCTAATTCGTTAAATTTTAATAACCTTTAGTTTAAGAACATTGTTACCTATTCATCAGCTGGTATTTGATAAACTTTTTCTGTTTCACATGTGTTCTTTACTCTTAGAGACGACTATCTCTAATATAAAAATAAAATTTTAAATACTATAAAATACCATTTTATAGCTTTACCATTACCATTTTATTGCTTATCGATAGATAGAGACAGTAAGAAATAGAGGTATTAGTGTGATATATAAGAAGCAGAGAATAGTGAGAAAGGAATGTACAAGAATGTCACAAATTAACAAACATGCAGTTCATCTCCTCGGCTTTATGTTGAGAATCAAATAAAGATATTCACATCAAGCAATATCACATATATAAATGAAATTTACATACTGCAAATGAAAATATACTACATTTCAGGGTCTATAGTTCAGATAAGATCGTGATTTATCTGTCTAGATACTTCACTAGAGGTTAATATGTTTTTTTTTTTAACTCACTGTCCTTTCTCCATATTTCTACAATTTATTATTCTCGCCTTAACATTGCAAAGACTTCTGAATCCTATATTACATGCATTTTAGATCTACTGGAGTATATTTACTTCCTACAGCTTAATTTTCCTCAGTTCTTTTATTTTCTCATCTATATTTTTCAAAAATTTAGTTTTGACTTTTATTTTAAAAATTATTATATTCACATTAGAGAAACAAAGAGAGGAGATCAAATATTTCTCATGTATTTCTCATGTTTTGGGCCAAAGAAAGAAAGAAATACACCTTTGTCAGTTCATAATGATAACAAGTATCATTTATTGAGCACTTACCCCACAATGATCCTTCCCATGTCTTCTGTCTCCTTCCTGTAAAGATAGCTGAATGAATGTAACTTTGGTCTCTCAGTGTGTCTTTCTCACTCTATCCTTGGAAGGGAGTCACTTTGAGACTATAAGGATGAAAAATTATATCCAGCTCCACTCTCTTCTCTGAGTCATGAGCTATAGGAAAACAGCACATGACCACACTGCTGAGAGCATGTGACTACAGTGAGTGCTATATGAGGCTGGATGGATAAATATGCCTCATTCTGGAGTTTAGTTAGAATATTTATTTGGCTTTCACATATGCCTTTTAGCAAGGCCTCTATAATTAACATAGGTGCTATTTTGACTTCTATCTTTATTCGTTTTTATTTATTTGATTTGCTCACCAAGACACCAAATGTTGTTGAGTCCACTGCTAAATAATGCCTCTCTTTCCTGGCCAGATTCAAAGCAGGTTGAGTACCCTATGTCAGACATTGAGCCAAGTATGTTATATATGTACTGCCCATTCATTCCTCACAACAGCACTATAAGGGAGATGGAATGATTACTCTCATTTTGGAGAGGAGAAAACTCAAGTTGAGGCAAGTTTATCTACTGCTCAAGAGTGCAGTGACAGAGTAGAGCTTTAAACCCAGATAAAACTCTGGGGCCATATATATTAACTACTATGCTATATAATAAAAGTAACTGATGCTACAGACAGGATCAAGCAATGAATGCACATTTGTCCATGCTGAGCCATATTATGATTCACAAAATAATAGATGACATTAGTAAAATGACCCTCATCACAAGGAAGTGGGAATTTTAAGGAGAATCACTAAACAACTGCATTGATTATAGTAGTTAACAATTTGCTTTGCCTTTTGGATGAAAAGTAAAAAAATTGGCTATTTTCTCTAGATTTAAAACCAGCCAGCTTCAAAATGTCACCTACATGGTAAGCACTAAACCACAGTTCATCTAGAAGAAATAAAAAATGATCTGCAATTCTTTTCATCCAGGTGAGTGACAGCACTTGAAACTGCTCTTTGCTTCACCTCTGAGTTGCTTTGTCTACTTTTTATGTTTTCTAACCAAATAAAGAAATCTGACTTCAAATTGGTGATCTAATATCCTTACTAGTCTATTTTCTGCTAGAATGGTAAAACACTAGTTTAGCTGCTTTACTACAAGCAAACAAAAGCAGGTTTAGTAAAGAATACTGAATTGAATTACTTCAGTATTCAAAACAGATTAATGCCATTTGACTTTTGTTTCTTTTCCACCTGCTTATTTCATACTCTAGAAGATTCTTTTCCAAATTCACTATCTTTTACTAGAATGAAAAAACAAGGTTTTCTTCTTTCTTCCAACACTATCTTTTCTTGGCAATTTCTCAATAATTTTGTAGTCATCTCAAATAAGAAGAAAAGTGTATGAGAAAAAAAAGTCCCTTTGATGCTGATGGAGTCTCAGTTTACCCAAAATCAATCTCTAAATTTATGGGGTTTTTTTTTTCAGACTTGTTGTAGTTGATCACATTCACTAACTTTGTAAAACTTAGAAGTGAGGAGTTTATTTGTAACAGATGAAAAAGAATCCATAAGTGTATGTGATTTGCCATGGGAAATTATGCATGGTTAAGGATGATTAAAATATTCACTATGAAATTGGCACAGCATTAGAAAATACTATTAAAATAATTACATTGTAATATATAGGTCTTGTTGAAAGCTAAAGTATTTCTGGGAATTTTTTTTTTTATTCATACCCTTAGATTTCAAACGCTTTTTATAAACATAGTGGGTCGGTGATTATTTATTTATTTATTTATCTATTTATTTATTTATTTATTTATTTAAAATAAGTAAAGTATGTTGTCAATTATTTTGACTATTTCAGATTAAATACTATTTCTGGGTTTCTTTTTAAAAGAAGGTTTGGCAACTTTTTAAAAGTCTATTTTACTGTGAAAAGTAACTAAAATAGTTTTTCTTTTGGGAAGGTATCAATGATTATTCTAAATAACTTTTTATTAAATAGCAAGAAAATTGGGAGAACATGAGAAAGCGAAATAAAACATCAATCTTCTTATAATGCCTAAGAATGTCTATTATTTATCAATACAGATTACAAAATCTAGTCTTCCACAAAAGAATGAAGTCAATCAATACATTGCATCAAGCAGTTTTTAAGTGTTCGTTTCACATTTAAAATTAATTGTGCATTTCTTTATTTCATGAATAATATCTTAGGCTTGTTTTCCTGGAAAATAGATATTAAGACTCTGAGACAGCCATGTGCATAAAGGAGTTAGGACTTAGGAACAACACCTGTAAGGAAGTAAAGGGAGCAGGATGAGGCAGAGGGAGAAGTTGATCTGCCACATAGTTGCCACAGAGACCTCAGGCAATCTCTCTGACAAATCTGGTGGATCAATGATAACACTTCAGAGGTGTTTTACATGGAGACAAGGGCAGTGGATCTTTGTAGTCACCTTTCCCATTTCTGCTCTGAATTTATTAGAAGTAGACTACAACCAGGCATGAACACTATCTCATAGGCAGCAGTTTTTGGCTGAGGGAAGTTCCCAGAGAAGATGTCAGCTGTGAGCTGTCAGTAACCAACACTGTGATGAAAGAATGAATGGCTCATCATTGAAAGGGGATTCACGCAAAGTTCAACACAATCTATATTACCCATTATAGAGAAAAAGAATGACTAGATGAAATAGGTGGAATAATTTGTATCATTTTATAAATGGTATATTTCCAACCAAATCTTTACCCTAGTAAAGGAGGTAGTATAATATTATAGTTCTCAAATGGATGTCCATTATTGACTTAAAAAGTAATATAAGAGGTTGATATTTATATGGCTTTTGCCTAAAATAATATTCAATGTCTTTGGTAGGGGGATTATTTAAGGACCAGAGAATGACTCTGTGCTATCTTACACTTAAAGTATTGTCCATTTACTTTACCAAGGTTGCATTTCAAGGATTCCTGTTATTTTTTGAGCACTTACTATATGTCAAGAATGGTGCTAGAAATGTGAGTTAGATAATTCTGTTTCCTGGAGCTGACTGGCTAGTGAAACAGAATGCAGTTGAATGGATAATTGCAAGCCAATGTGACAAGCGTTTTGATAAAGGTGTCATAAGGTGCTATAGTCAATAAAAACTGTCCAAACCAGATGAGGTGCATATTTTAACCGTATAACCTTGGGTGAGGTACATTATGGAGAATATGAGATACAAATCCAGAGACACACAAAAGAGTTTTACAAACACGGCACTTCATACACAGCCACTCAGGAGAAGGATCTGGGTTGGTCACAAGGCAGAAGGAGGGAGGAAAAGAAAGGGAGACACAAGGCAAACCAGCTGGTTTGGGATTGGCTAATTTGAATAACTTCAGAGGGCTCTGGGGCATTGGATTGTCCTTGGTTGTCTGATACCAGGTCCTGGGGAATTTAGGGCGGGGTGCTTACTGGCTCAGAGTATATGAACCTAATAAGAGAGATGGTTGGAGATGTAAATTTAATCAGCTGCTCAAAAAAAGGAAATGACTGGCCTCCAGCCAAGGCCTCAAAATTGGGTCAAGGCATTATTTTTTTAAAAGATATTACAACATGGTTTTGGGGAAGGGAAGTCTCAAGGACAGTTTCCCAGAAAGTATCACTGAAGCTAAGCTTTAAAGGAATGTTGGTGTGTAATCTTTCTGTGTAGTGTAGGTTTACAATATTCATCATATGCTAAGAGACACAACGATGATGGTGAAAATTGAGTTAATATTTATCTTTTTAATTATAATGAAGAATATAGGTATAAAACATCAGTATTAAGATAAAATATTTTTTTCTTAAAAGACTTTTGCAACTTTCCTACAAAATTAATTGATGTCATCAGCTATAATGTTGCAAAATAATGACTAATAGAGAAAAATTTGAATGTATTGGTGAGCAGTTTTGACACTGTTTACTTACTTAGGTAAAGAGCACTACAGCATTACTGAAAAATGACCACCAGTGATAAAGCTGTCAAAAGTTAACATCTTTCCCTGTCCCCAATATAGCAAAGCCCTAGTCCTTATTCTATATTTCCCATTTCAATAAATAGTATTATTTTCCTCTAAGATACTCTACTCTCTCTCTTGCTCCATCCTCTCTCATTCTAGCCCTCCTTACTCAAATTAAAACCTTATCTTAGTTTTGTTTCTCAGTCTCTCTAGACTATGCTATCTTATGAGTCTCCTAACCAATTTTCTGCCCTATTCTGTCTTCCTTAAAACACAGACTTGATAAATATGGTGAGTAACTGACCATCTGCTGTGTTGACTCCTTAAAGCACTAGTCAAATCATATCACTACCACACTCAGAAACCTTTCAGTCTTCTATTTGAGGGGGGCTCCCATAGAAGAGGTACACAGACAATTTATTCAAGTTAGAAATAAACTATCATAATGTCTATTTTTGTCTAAAAACATTTAGAAATATTAAACATTAGTAATATTAAATTCCATTATTCACAATTTCCCAATATTATACGAAGAGATCATGTGATAGAGTTCACATGATGCCCTCAAACCTTCTATTTATTTCAGCACATTGCAGAATATATGGGTTTATGTAGCAGGTACTCATTCTTTTTTAAATGACCAACAGTCTTTAAAATGCTTTTTAATCACATTAAAAAGGCTATGCAAATCTATACAATACAAACCTTTGCTGGCTATTTCATGAAGAGCATTTGAAAAAGATATAAAATTTAAGGAAGGCATAGGCACCTTTTTTTTATTTTATAAGGACTAGTTTCCAAATATACTACTTCTCTTGATAATGATGGGTATTTTTCAGAGTATGTTGCTCAGCAGATGCTGAGGGAATAAAATACTTAATCTATCCCCAAAAGGTAAAGATAACAAATTAATGAGTGAGAAAGTAACTGTTAGTCAAAAGAATTTGTGCTAAGTAGAAGGCACTTTAGAAATGAATATTAGAAAATGTATTTGTCCACATATGATTTTATCATTGGGAAAAAACCTCTCCTATTTGCAAACTTGAAGAAGCAATAAAATAATTTTTTAATGTGTTAAAATGTCTTCCAAATTCAAAAATTTAAAAGGCTTGGAACTACTTGTTAATAGAGCAAGAATACAACACCTTCTGATAAACTGGGAAGAATAAATGGTTAGCAATAAGAAAGATGGAAATTTACTACACGATTCAACAAAAAAATACTCCACAAAAGTGATAAATGGAAGCTAAAAATGAATATAATGGTTTAATAAGCATAGAAAATGGTAATTTTTTTCTATTTGTATCTACGTTACTTTGTGTGATGTTATTTTCAGCTTCGACAGTGATTAAATTCAAATAAATGCAAGTTTAACAGAGAACCCGACTTTTGGGTTGCTGTATAACATAAAGCTCAACAGAGATTATAAGTGACAAAGCAAATTTGCTCATAGTGTTCTCATTATAAATAATATAGTTAATATTTAATGATGTAATAAAATATTAATATTTTTGGTAGAGAAAAAATAGATCATATATGACTAATAACGATAATGAAATAATACATCAAATTATTTAAAATATTTAATTAATTTATCTTTATGTAATGATATATGTATATATAGTTTCATACACAACATTTTTTTGTTCACTGATGAAGTGCAAAATTTAATGTTTGGGTCTCACTTGGGTTTCTCAACTTTGGTACCATTTACATTTTGGGGTACAATAAGTCTTTGCTGTGGGAAGGGAGGCTTTCCTATGCCTAGTAGGATGTTTAGCTGCTTCCATGGCTTCTAACTGTTGGATACCAGTAGCATTCACCCATATAGTTTCAATGCAAAATGTTATTGGATATTGCAAATATCCTCTGGAGATAGTCATTCTCCATTGAAAATCATCAATCTATAACATAAGTTTCTAAATCCAAAATTAGAATCTTGCACTATCTGAACCAAGCTTATATTTCTACTCTTATCCTCTACAATCTGTATTTCTAACATTACCTTCTACAACTATGTTCACTAATCAATCTCAATTCCTACCCTGCCTGCACACACACTTTATCATCCAGTTACATCAAGCCTGCCCCTCCTCATTTAACACCCCCCCCCTTTTTTTTTTGCTCATGGCTGGAACTATTTTCCCCCATTTCTTTATGGCAATATCTTAGTCATTCATCAAAATACATCTCAAATTATTCCTTCTTTCTAAGGTTTCTTTAAAATTCCCTTGTTTGAATGAAACTATCTAAGTACAAAATACAACTCTATTTTAGTTTTATTGCAAGTACTCTTGTGTTTTTCTTTAGTATTTTTTTTTCTTCTCAAACCCACACTAAATCTCTTGTAAAAAAATGTGTACAAATTAAAATAATTGCTAATGCTGTTGTTAATGTGATTATTAATTAATGAGAGACAATTGACTACAATGAAGATTTTGAGAAGAAAATAATAAATCTGTATGTATTTACATGGAAAGATATTTAAATATATATATAGCACTAATAAAATATAACTTATAAAATACTACATATATTGTAATATTTTTGAGGTTAATACATAAACATTATATTTATGAATACAGAGAAATTTTATTGAAGGATAGACAAGCAACTATAGCAGAAGTTACTTCTGTGAAGTAAGAAAAGAGTGAAGAAATAGAGAATTTTTTTCTTATAAACTGCAAATTCCTGATGAGAAGGAGTCAAGCCTCAGCCTGGGTATGGAAACAGTAGCCATTTTTATGACTGTGATCTTTTAACACTGCTCCTCTTCAAGACCAGTCATCTTAACTGAGTTTTATTGGTTTGACAGAGCTGTTTCTATGTTATTACTGGTTCCAAATCAATAATAATAGTCCTCTTTGTATATATTTCTTTATAGATATCCAGAAAGATAAACTATAATTCCTATCACAGAGAAGCAAGAGTATTTCTTGAAAGCAAGGTTAAAGTTTAATATTTGAATTAAGAAGGTCAGTTTGTCATCTGGTTTTACTTATAAGAAGAAAATTTGGTCAACAAGACAGTTTTTCTAAGGTCTTCCTTGTTACCTAAACCAAGTACCTCATCAGATCTTCTGGGTTATTAATTTAACCAAAAGGACATTTAGATTCTTTTGCTTTAAATTTTCTAAAAAAATTAAAGGAAAGGCAATAACTCATGAATGTCTGTTGCAAGGATGAAACTAGACTCCAACTCTTATATTTTCATGCCATGGTTAATTAAGTAGGTCAATGGTTCACAGTCTTAGTCACAAACTGTTCAGCTGCCTTCTTCTTGTATTGGGGACAGAGAAAGATTATTAAGCTGCCTTTAAAGATTCGTAATAGAAACACTGAATCTGATGGCCCAGAAGTCTTGAGTGAAAATTTCAAAAAATATAGAAAAAAAATTAGGAGAACTTCCTTTGTAAGATACACAGTATAAAAAGTCATTCAAAGATCTCATTTTGAGAGCAAGAAAAATTTACTGATTTTTACTGCAAATTGCCACAGATAACGTGGCAATTATGTGTGTTGAAAATAGACTAATTCTGAGTTACTCAGTAAGAATATAAGAAAAAAATAACACTGAAAAAATGTATTTGAAACTCTCATGTAGAAGTATTTCAAAGTAGTAGCCTGGATTATTTGATTGGAAAGTGAATTTCTATGAACATCTGTTTTATTTCTTAGATGAATCATAATTTTTTTAACTCATTAGAAGACCATAAGCCTAAAAAAAATAAAGTAAGTTATGAGACAAATTATTAAAGGAGCAGACTAACTCAGAGGACATTGTTATACTTTTATAAAAAAATAAACTATGAGTAAGAACACAAAAATAACTGGATGCCGGAGTCCGCCGGCTAAGACCGAACAGTTCCTGAGATGGGGAGTGAGGATTGAGAAAAGAGAGAAAAAGGAGAGAGACAGAGAGAGAGAGAGACAGAGATAGAGTCGGGAGGGCTAACAGTAAATACTGTGCCCTGAGTTTATTAAGTACAGCATATTTATACTCTTGGAAATGCATGGGAAGCAAAATCCACAGATATTCTAACAATTGCTGACATTTACATTTCCAATTCCCTGGGGCAAGGGACGTTCAACTCTTTACATTAAGCCAAAACTTCCTCCTTCTGCATAGAGCCCACCTGCCCTGCAAACTTCTAGCTTGCAGGCAACTTTAACCTTGTCTCAAGACAGGCAGCAGAAATGGCTCCCAACAACTGGAGAAATAAATAGAATATGGATGGCAGTGACAAGGAATTGACTACTGGTGGTCATCAGGAATCCTCAGTACCAAGGAAAAATAAAATCCTGAGACCTTAGTCCTGTAGGCCACAATCCCACCAAGATTTATGAGCATCACTTGGCATCAGCACTTATTAAATTTCAGCAGTATGGGCTGATATAAGCAATGGTCTACTGTTATTAGGAAGAGCCTGGCATTTCAGGAATTTCATGATCTAGTATGCACAGGTTTTCCATCTTCTTTTGACTCCTTTTTTTGTTCTTGGAAAAACCAAGGCATTTCTCCCATAGAGAATGTGGAAGAAAAGAAAGTGGCTTTTCTTATCAGTTTCTATCTGACTCCCATCAGGAAAGAATAATTTTTAAAAAAGGAGCCCTTTCAGTGTTTTAGCTATGAATTCTAAAAAAGTAGAATGTTATACTTAGCAAGAAATCTTGGCTGTTTTTGCCCTCAAAAGAATTAGGAAAATACCTATTTATTTCCAAATCCCAGTTGCTGTAAACATGGGGAAAGAGTGCTTAGTCAGCTTAGTCTCTTGTAATCTAGATTTCAGTGCTACTTTCACTAATAACTATGTAACTTTAAAACACTCATTTAACCTCTCTACACCTCAAATAAATTATTAAATGAGAATCATATGTGTGTCCTGCTTAACTCACAATTTTTGAAAAATAAAATTTAAAAATGTAAGTGAAAACATTAACTAAATTATAAAACACTTTTAGCATTAATGGGTCATTTGACATTTCTTTGAATTTTTATATTCTGACAGGATGAATGATGGCTCCCAAAGATGTTCATGTTCTAATCCCCAGAACCTGTGAATATGTTGCTGCTTTAAATGGTGAAAATTATTTTTCAGATGTGATTAAAATGAAGAGTACTGAGGTAGGGAGATTATCCTGGATTATCTCTGTGGACCCAATGTAATCACAGGGTTCTTTCTTCTAAGAGTAAAGCAGGAAAGTCAGAGACAGAGAAAAAGCAATGTGATAATAGGAGCAAAGGAAGCTAAGGAGAAGTGATGACAGAAACAGAGTTCAGGGTTTTGTGGCTGCTGGTAGGAAGGGTGCTATGAGCCAAGGAATGTGGATAGCCTCTAGAAGCCGGAAAAGGCAAAGAGACTGATTCCTTTCTAAAGCCTCTGGACTAAACATGGCCCTACCAACACCTGATTTTAGCCAGTGAAACCCATTTTGGACTTCTGGCCTCCAGAAGTATAAGACTAAATTTGTGTTGTTTTCAGCCACTAAATTCATGATAATTTCTTATAGCACCGATAGGAAATTAATACAGAAACATTGTCATGAAGGGTATTTACTGTCAAAGAATGCTATTTGTTCCCAATGTTCATTCTCTCCTTTGTCCATTTTTAGCTGAAAATATTTAAAATAAAGACTACATTTCCTGGCATCTAGGAGGGCAGATAACAAAGTTTTTGCCTGCGCGTGGTAAGGAGAGAAAGGGCATGCAGCTTCTGCAAGATATCCTTGATAGATATAGGCCTTTCCTTCATCTCTCCATTCTCCTTCATACTGGCTCTAATTAACACTTGATGAATGAAATGAGATCAGATAACTTTGACCATGAGATGGAAGCTTATATTGATGACAGCAGAGCAGAATTCGACAGAAGGAGTCAGGGTCCATGATCACCATAGAGTCATATGAACTCTTGGCCAAGTATTTAGACTTTTTATGAGAGAAAAAAAAATCATCTTTGTCTTGTTTAATGCAGGATTATTTTGAGTTTTCAGTTACTCATAGCCGAACTTAATTTTAACTAGTATATTACTATTTCTCAAATAAGTAGACATTTCTTTTGCATGCATAATAAAAATGAGTGCTAACTAGAACTTCTAACCATGAAGGCTAGATAGAGTTTCATTAAATGATGACATTACAGAATGAAATATCAGTAGATGAAATAACTTAAGTAAAAATATAGAATCTACACCTATATACTTTATTTTTCAAATGTAAATAGGCTAGAGTATTTTAAAGAAAAGAGTAATTTACTGACCTTAACTATTTACTAAAACAAGTTGAAGGAGCAAGGAGAGTGTATTTCTGTTATTACACATGCTATTTAAAGATTTTAAAAAATCCATTGAGTAAAAGATAAGTAAAGGATGGAGAAAAAAATAAAGTGTGACTTGTGCAAAATGCATAGAGAAAAAAATTTTAAATAATCAAAACCAGAAAGAAAAAATATGGTCATACATATTTTATACATACAAAATAATCAAGAACTATCAAACTCTTCAAAAAAAGAGATAATAAAAATGAGATTATAAAAAACACAATTGAAAAACTATAATTAATAAATGGAATATGTCACTAAAACTCGGGACTTTTCGTTGACATATATATAATTACAATAATAAAATAACATAACAAAAAATAATAAGTTTTAAAATTTCAATGGAGTGGATAATAGTAGCAAAAAACACAAAATGATAAATTTTTGCCAGAAAAATTAGAAAATTCAAATAAATCAATAACCACTAAAAATTGAGCTGATGATTAAGATAGTCTCCTCAAAATATTGTCACAGATATTTTTATGAAACAGCTATTCCAAACCTTAAAGAGATAATGTATGCCTGAATAAGTTTCTTCCAGAAAATTATGAGTGAAAATAATTTCATTTATTTTACAAATATAGTATCATTGATTCCAGAAAAAAGGATAACACACAAAAGAAAAAAATAGTTATAGGACCATTTTATTCATAACAAATATGCAAAAATTTTTAATAAAATTTTAGCTAACTGAACCCAACAATATATTTTTAAAAAATATACTATGATCAAATATGTTTTATCTCAGAAATAAAAAGAGAGCTAAGATTACTACTATAATAAATTACAGGAGAAAAAAATTAATTATCAAACAAAGCTTTACAGGTATGTTCAATCAAACTTGCAGAAAATAGAAAAGATCTCAATGCATAGAGAAAAAAATAATTAAGTTCATATCTGTAATAATTTAAAAAATCATGGGAAAGAAGGATTAAAAGAAAATTTACCAATCTGTAAAAGTAGTGTTCTATAAACACTTGTTAAATTATTATTATTATTATTATTATTATTATTATTATTATTTTATTATTATTATTAGCATACTACTACTACTATTGATAGAGAAATTTCAAAAGCATTTCTGTTAGCATTGAGAAAAGATTATAATGCTACTATTTAAAATGGTAATGCGGTCTTAGTCAATGGTGTATAACACAGGGTTAAATTCAAATGCTCAAGATGAAGAGAAAAAAACTAAAAAATTATCAACAAATTATTATAAATAAAATTTAGCATATGTGCAAGCTGCAAAATCAATTTAAGATTTAGACTTATCTACAAGGAATAAATCTGATATTGTATTTTATATTTCAATAAAATAGGGTTTTACTAAAAATAATAACAAGTATAAAGATTTTAAGTTTTCAACATATCAAAAATATATAAGGCTTTTATGGCTATTATTTTAAACCTCTATTAAAATATACAACCACTAAGAAACCAAAATGTTAACCACTGACCTCTCTAGTCCCAAACAGCTTTATAGGTGTGTTCTATTAAACTTGCAAGAAATAGAAAAATTTCTGTTTAAGGTTAAATTCCCTAGGAAGTAGACTCTGAGACATTATTATGCAGTAGTTTATTAAGGAGCTGTCACAGGATTAAAATCCGTGAAGGAAGAAGAGAGAGAGACAAGACTGGGCATCAAAGAAATTGAGCTATAATGCAGTCACAACAACATTCTCATGATGAGTTCTGAACATGGGGACAAGTCAGGTATCTATAAATATTCATCAACCAGTCATTGTTACAGGCAGCCTCACTGGATGCATTTCACAGACTCAAGCAAGGGGTCATGATGTTAAGGTTCTTTTCTTCAGTCAAGGACAATTCCTAGAAACTGCTGCAACAGAGGTTGTCAGCCACCAGTATCTCGGCAGCAGAAGAAATATATCCTTTAATCTGAAAAGAAAGAGTTGGGTGGCACAGCATGGTGTCCTCTATAGTCCACTTTGTGCACTGATAAAAGATTTTTACCAGAAAGCTATACATAGTCTAATCTTATATCTTCTTAACAACATAGCTATATACACATTTTGACAGAACTACAAAGAGAAATGAACGATTTACCTCTATAGTAGGAAATTTCAATATATCTCTCTGAGTAATAGACCTAACAATAACAACAAAAAAGTAAAATATAGAATATTTAACAGCATAAAAAAACAGCCTGAAATAAAGCAATTATAAAGAATATAACTGCAAACAAACATAGAATATACAATCTTTTGCAAACATTTCTAAAATACATATTTCTAAAAAAATATTTCTAAATATTGTTGATATACTGGCCCATAAACCTTATTTCAATAAATATTAAAAGACAAATCAAAATTATTCTATCTGTGATGGAATTATGTTAGAAATCAATAATCAAAAGCTGATTGAAAAAGTCCTAGGTGTTTGGAAATTAAGAAACTTCTAAATAACTCACGGGTCAAAGAAGAACTCAATGAAAATTAGAAAATACATATAATTGAATGATAATGAAAATACTACATATTAAAATTGTAGCCTATAGTTAGCTGTTCCTAGAAGAAATTATACATCTATAAAATGATGTATAATATTAGAAGAGAAGAAAAAATCAAAATTAATTAACTAAGCTTCCAATTTAAAAAGTGAGATAAATAGAAAATACCTATTGAGAATTTGAAGTAATATAATATATAATAGCCACAATTAATAAAATAGAAAACAAAAATAAAATAGAGGAACAATAAAGCCAAAAAAATTAAGGCTAGTAAAATTAACAATACTCTAATGAGAGTAACAAAAATAAAATAAAAGAGGCTTAAATAAATAATATAAAGAAAAAAATGATATTTGAAAAATTATATGTAATAGGCAATTTCTACAAAAAACATTACATACCAGAACTAAATTAAGAAAAATTAGAAACCTGATTTCTTCTCTCCATTAAGTAAATCTTCACACATACACACATACAGTCTATGTAAAATACTGACAGCTTCTTTAAAATATTCAAGAATCAAATAATTATAATTTTAAACAAATGAGAGAAAAGAAACAATTTTCAACTTAATTTATGAAGCTAGAAAAATCTTGAAACTAAAATATGACAAGAATATTATTAGAAAATAAATTATAGGACATAAATTATAAACATAGATTTGGAAGTCCTTAGTGTACAAGTTGCTTTGTTACAATAAAAGTAAATCTGTTAAAAAAAAAGTCTTAAATACAATATTATAGAATTAAATTCAGCAATGTATATAAAAAATAATATAGACTAACTTGGGAGTAGCCCAAGACTGCAAAACTTTTTAATTTATTATAAAATAAATTAAAATAACTCACCACATTAAGTTAAAGATTAAAAATGTATAATCTCTGTAGCTAATAAAATTTAACATTTCTTCATTGTTAAGAAAAAAAATGCTTAAAAAATGAGAAATATAAGGAAAATTATTTAAACTACTTAATGGCTTTCGTGCTCCACCCCAACATCTACACCCTCAAAACAATTGAGTTTATTCCCCTTATGATCACTTCAAAAAAATGTTGCTCCCCATTGCCTTTTCTGTTGAACATTGTACTAATCAGCACAATAAAGCATCAAAAGTTAATCAAAAGAAAAATAATTAGAAATAAGGGAACAAAGGTATCACTATTCAAAGTTAGTATTATTATACCAAAAATAGAGGCAAATCATAAAATATTAGTGATCATTTATGGACTTAATACAATATAGAGAAAGTTTTTTAAAAAGACAATTTGGAAGATGGCATTAAAAAACCAAATAGCAGTAAAATGAATGATTTAAAAATACATGAAACAACATGAAAATTTAGACAAAAATACACTGGGTAAAAAAATCACACAGGATTATCCAGTTATTATTCTATTTACATACAATTTAAGAACATACAAAATTGAAAGTTACTTTGGGGAATGGTTGATTATAAGGTAGGCCACAAATTTTTCCCAGCTCTAGTTGCACCCCCTTCTACAATATGCCTTTGCAGTTGTTCTCTTCAAGAGGCAGAGTCTATTTTTCCACTCCTTAGATTTTTTACTTGGTTATGTGATTTACTTTGGTCAGCAGGATATTAGCAAACATGAAACAATCAGATGCTTAAAAAATCTTTTGTGTGATATTTATTCTTTAACTACTATTGGAATGTGCCACCACCATGTCAACGAGTCTGGATTAGCCTGGTGGTTGTTAAGAGATGTGATCAAGGATCCTAGCTGACACAGAATCTGACATTAGACAGGTAAGTGAGGCTATCCTAGACAGTATAGCCCCAGCTATGAAACCATGTCACTGCAGGTGAGATGACCCAACAGAGAAAGATGGAGCTTTTCTGAAGAACTGCATACACAACCTAGAGAATCACTAGAAATGGTGACCATTTATTATTGTAAGCCACTACATTTGAAAGTTTTTTGTTATTGTTATGCAATGAAACTAAATAATATATTGTTATTCAAATATGTGGTAAAATTATAAATAATGACAATCATAAACTCAAATGGTCTTTATCTCTGAAGGGAGTGTGAATATGATAAATTGGAAAATTGATATAGAAAACTTCAAAATAAATAATACTATTCTATTTCTAAAACTGAAGAGTATGTACTTTGTATATTTGCTATTCTTCATCTCTTACACAAATTTTATAAATATTCTCCTTTTAGATAGTTAATATAATAGTTAATAGGTCATAAAATCTATTTTTAAAAGGATCATATGCATTGGCTTTTTTCAAGTCTTCTGATTTATAAAGTCAATATATGTAATAAAATTAGAGAATTATTGTTGAAACACACCTTAGAAGTTACCTAATAGACCAGGTAAAATCTGGTGATTAATAGATATTTTTCTTAATATAAAATTACCTATTCTACTCAATTACATCAGTATGTTCTTATTTTGTTCTCTATGTGAATCATGTCCCAGCCGCTTTCTTCTTCAGCTTAATCTCAGAGTAAGTATCATTACAAGAGCTCTCATTATTTGCTCATGGGGACATTTCTCCTGTCAGATTAAAGCATTCTTTCATATAGCCTCTTCTACTGATATTTCTAGGAACCCATTTGGATTCTGGATTGTTCCTGGCCAATATATCTTTTGGATTCCAAATATCAAAGAGGTATCAAAGCCAAGGTTTTTAAAAGAACAATATTTTGTGCAAAGTATCCATGAAAAAAAAAATCTCTGTATGTGTCGATGAAGAAAATCTTTTCTTTTGACAATAATTATTTCAAACAAATCTTTGAACTTCTAGGAAAACCTGATCTATGGATTATAAGACAAGGAAGTATCACTGTCATAACTAGACAGGCCTTTGTGTTCTGTCCCAGGGAAAGGATGCTCTAAGGCTCAGAAGTGAACTGATAGACCAGCTGTTATTTTAAGGCAACAGTTAAATCTTTCTTATACAATAGAAGCAAGGATAAAGTTTACAAGCAGAATACAAAGGTCCAAGATATGTAAGAACCAAGTGAGGATATATGTAAACAAGGCATATTATATTATATTTATACTTGTACCTTTGTAGGCTCTGAACTATCTATGAAGCTTTGAAACATACTCCAAAACCACGCAGGATTCTTCTAGTTGTCTTGAATTATGCAGAGAGATATGTATTTGACATAAGGTGATCTCATTATTAAAGAAAAAAACAAGAAGAGATCCTCAAGAGCAATCTTTGACTTTATTACTCTGGCTGGATATTTACCTCTGAGCAAGGGGTTCAAGACCTGTATGTTTCAAAATGTTATTATCATAAGCACCAAAAATATTTTTAACTTACATTGTTCCTGCACTTGTAATTCCATTGGTAATCTTTTCATAAAATTTCATAATAACTACCAGCTTCAATATGCTAGTAAATCATTTTCAATTATATGAATGGGAGTGATGCGGAAATATTGTTTTCTGGTCTAATTTATTGAGTGACCTCTCCTCTGTGCTTAGCATCCTCATGTGGCCTTTATGGTCGCAACAGCTTCCTAGATTCTTACCAGAACCTGAGCCTCCATACTTTTCAAGAACAAGAGAGAGGATAGATAAAAGGATAGAGAAAGACAGATAATAGATAAACAGATAAGATAAACAGAGATATAGAAAGATTTAAGAATATATTTAAGAGAAACCATTTTAGGTTATAAATATATAAAATCAAAGACAATTTAATTATTTTATTTATTCATGTTCATTCATTCAAACACTTGTTAATTACCAACTGTTATGATAGAATCTGGAATATGTAAATAAGTGTGTTCCCACAGAGATTATAGTAGGAATGATAGATATGTAAGTAACTAGAATTTAGTGGGTTACATACAGTACTAGAAGTGTCTCCAAGTATAGAGGAGGGGGAAAAAATCAATTCTTCATGGAATAGAGATAGAAAAGAAAAAAAAGCAGAGAAGATATCACAGAGAGATACGTGAACCTAGAAGGGAAGAACTTAGTAGGGTCAATTCTAGGGAGTTCTTTGACTCCACAAATATTTATAAAATACCTTTAAGGTGCTAAACACTATGGAAAGTACCTGGGATGCAAAGGAAACAAAAACTGTTTCTAAACTCAAGGGGCTCGTAATCTAAGTTGGGAAATTGGTCCATAAATAAAGTAACTGAAATTCTAAAATGCTTCTAAAATGCAGGAAAATAATCTTTTATATACATGATTGAACAAAGCACCACAAACATCTCAAAAAAAAATTTTGTCTGCCCAGAGGGAACTGAAAAATTCTTTCTGGAGGAGGTGACATGTGAAACTATAAAATGTCTCATAAAAGCTTTTTGTCCATATTGTTTTAATGCACATAATTTGAGGATAATACTTAGAATTATAGTGTTCACACGTTCACCATCTTAACAGTTTCAAAATGTAATTACCATCCCATATGTACTTTCAGAAAGAAAAATATCTTCACCTTTATCTTTTTCCTAGACCATATCAGTTCCTTCTGATTTACAGAATTTTTAAAAGTAATTTATGTGGAAGTGTGATTTTTCTTAAAAGTCTATAGATTTGCTAAAATCTACCACTTTTTAATAACAAATGTGTCCTTTCTACAGCCAAAGGTAACTATAAAAAGTTTTAAAACCATTTTCTAAAGAAACTTTATGGGTATTAGCCCACTTCTCCAGATATAAATGTTGGTAAGGGAACTATGAACGGGCTCAATATAGCAGCAATTTAATAAACCTAGACATTGATTATGAAATCTAGATTACATAAACTTTGTTTTAAATACTGTCGATGGACATGTTTGATTTAAGAATCTAGATGTTAACCTGTTTCTTGGTATTTTTACACACAAAGCCATTTTAAGTAATATTTTAATTTGACAAGTGTTGACTGATCACCCATTGTAATTAAGGCACCATGAGAGAATCATTAACAACTATGATTGTTTTTTGAGATATATAGATAAAACAAAGCAAAACAAAAAACAAAAAAAAAATTACTTTTTTAGTGCTTACAAAGAAGAAAAGAAGAAGAGCTTATGTCCAACATGGAGAATGAAAAGTGTTGGGTCCAGCAGAGACATAATGGGGGTAGTGGCTATGGGGTTGGAAGAAATCACATAAGCAAAGTCCTGGAGTTAAGAAAGAATAGAATGAGCTCAGGAAGTGCTAAAGAGTTCAATTTGATCAAATTTTGTCTGTTAGCAAAACTTCCATCTCTTATAACCAATATGTAGTAGATGTCTAAAGTTATAAAAGATTATATGGCTATGCTCAGTCTCAATAGGAAGAACTGCACAAGCAACCAGCCATAGCTGCTGTGAATGAGGAAAGGAAGAATGGCCCTTGTATTTGCTAGTTAGGGAATAAAACCTCTAAGGTACAGTAAGAGAGCAGGCCTTAAATTCTTCACCAAGCTGTTTATGTTTTATTCTTTTAAACTTTAATTACAGAAGTAATAGAATGCTTGCTAAAAAAGTTGTTTTTTTTAAAAAAGAGTATTTTAGAAAACTAAAAACCACTTTTCCAATACCACTCTAAAGAAGAAATAAATCAGTATATATTCTTCTTATTTTTATACATACACAAATGGATGTGAAATATGTACTGCATATAAATTGTTTCAATTTAAAAATCGGTTCCCATTACACATATAATTCTACAATTTGCTTTTTTACATAGATATCTTTTTATGAAAACACAAAGGGATCTATCTCATTTTTTTTAACTACAATGTAACATTTTATTTCATGGTATATAAGTAACCTATTCTTTAGCTAACTAGGAGCCATCGAAATATTTCAATGGAAAAGAAAATAACAATAAATTTGTAAGTTTCTAAAAAATGTTGAGATAATAAATTTTTAGAGTAGAAATAAGGTGATGAAGAAAAAATAGATTATTGTTATAGTGTAAGTAAACTCTAATAATGAGAACTCAAATTGGGACTAATTATGATATTTCAGATAATGTAATGAAAAAATACTTTATAATTATTCTAGTTTACCAGGTGGAAACAAGAAAGAATGATGAGAGAAAAGGCCCACTGTGGATGATTAAAGAAATTAGGATTAGATTCTAGAGAAAGAAAACAGAAGGACACAAAAGTAGTTTATTGGAGAACTCTCCTATCTTTACCCCTGTTTTCTAGCTCTCCATCTTTGTATCAGTTGCCAAGTTATATAAATCTGATTGCAGTATTTCCCAAACCCACTCTATTTTCCCTATTTCTTCTGTCACTATTCCCATTAATGCCCCTATTTTCTCCTCTAAGCACTGTTCTTTATTTAATTCATTCAACACTGCCATCAAGTCAAGAACATTAGCCATCAAGACTAATGTTCACTAACATATACAGTCACGTGCTGCTTAACGACAGGGATATGTTCTGAGAAATGTGTAATTAGGTGATATGGTCATTGTACAAACATTACAGAGTGCGCTTACACAAACCTAGATGGGATAGCCTACTACTCCCCCAGGCTACATGGATTGTAAAGCTCATTGCTCCTAGGCTACAAGGCCAAACAGCATGTTGCTGTACAAAACAACATGAGCTTAGATCAAGCTCCAGAGAAGTGATGTGAACAAAGAGGCATAGATATATGAGGCTGCAAACTTTTATTTTTATAAGTAGAAAGAACACACTCTAAAATAATGACAAAAAAGTACAGTGTAGTATATTCATAAACCAGTAACATAGTCATTTATTATCATCATCAAGTATTATTTACTGTATACAATTGTATGTGCTATACCTTTAAACAACTGGCAGCACATTGGGTTTGGTTACGCCAGCATCACCACAAACATGTCAGTAATATATTGTGCTAGGACTTTATAATGGCTAGGATGTCACTAGGCAATGGTAATTTTTCATCTCCATTGTAAGCTTATGGAACTACTGTCATATATCTAGTCCCGTCTTAACCAAAACCTCGTTATGCAGTACATGATTTTATATGCATTTGCTAAATGTTGGCACTCTGCTCGTCTTTTAATATATGTTGTATGTCATTGAATTTTCACAGAAAATTTTTATTTTATGGTTTTGGTGAAATTATTTAACCTTACCCTAAGAATCAGTTGCCCCATCTAGAAAATGGAGATAATAGCATTTGCTTCAGGCATATTTCATAAAGTGTTAACAAATATTAATCACTTAGTATAATGTTACCACATAGTAAACACAGAAAGTTAGCTTTCATATGTATGAGCTCTCAACCATACTCAAAACTGCTTCTACAGCCTGCCTGACATCACAACTTTCTTGCTCATTATATATTTTTATATATACTTTGTTTTTACACCTACTTCCTTAGCCCACATCTCTTTGATGTCTCTTCCCTGATATCTCTAACTCAATACTTATAAATGCTCCTCACTTTTATTGGTTCTAATCACACGAAAACATTCTGTGATTTTTCCCTTCTAGTAGTAATTTCTCAATTGCCTGGTTTGCCACAGCAAATTATATGTAAACACCTCATAACACTTTTTTTTTTTTTTATCTTTCTTGAAGAATAAGACAAGAACCTTTCTGGCGTAAAATGAGAATCCAGTCACCAGATTCTAAGTTCTCCAGTTGTTCATCTTCCCCTTGAATTTTTTTCTCAAGGAATAAGACAACCTTTCCAGCAACATCTTCACTTGTCATTTGGGCCTAGAGGTTACTAGTGCTAAGTTACTATACAGATCCTACATTTGTAAAGAGACCCTTTAATAACTCTTCCTTTTGAATTATCCTAATTTTAGTATGCCATTTTTTTTTCTTGCTTGGACTATTTGCTAAAAGTTCAAGGAGAATTTTTAGAAAAAAGGAGAGGGTTTGGGAAAGTAACTCCCTAAGGCCTGTCTTATTAATCAAGTAAGAAGACAAGTCTTTACTTAGACTGAAGAAGACAATAGTGTGGTTGGAGGCTGGAGGAAATTGAAAAGGGAATAGAACTGCTGAAGAAAATGCTTTAGGAAATTACTTAATGATAAATAAAAGAATAGCAGAACAGCATGGAGGGCTTAATTACACAGAACTCAATTGGCAAGCTTATCTGAATTTCTCCAGCAGTGCTCAGCAGAACAAGATCAAGAGAGCTGTTAAAACAAAACAGAGCAAAACAAAACACAAGTGATAAGGTTTAACTAAATTGGGGATGATGGGAAGTTAAAGAATCGTGGAATATAAGGTGCTAACCAGGACCCAGGAAAAAGTCTGAAAGAAGTCAAAGAAAGCCAAGAATAGTTTAATGGGTAAACTTTTATTTTTAGTCCATTTGGAAGAAACATTGAACAGATTAATTGTGCAACATTACTGAAAGCAAAAGGCATGGTGATTACATTTTAAATTTATCAGCAGACATGGCTCTGATTACTTGTAGTATAGTTTGTGTGCCAACAGGTTGCCTATAATTTAAACTACCTTTTTAGATAATAAAATTTGGATAATGTTCTTGTTATTATCCAGAAATTCCTCTTTGGGCTCCTTTTGAAAATTTGATTTTACAAATACACCTTTTCACCTTCTAGAATTTAAATCTTTAAAACTTTATTTTTATTTCTCCTCAGTTCTTACTTCACTTCCAAGGATTTGCACTCTGGCAAATTAAGAACAACCAGATTTTAAACCTCGATGTAAAGTAAGCACAAGCTAAAGGAAAAAAGAGAACAAACGCAAAATAATCACATTAACGAAACAATCCAATTCTTGATTGCAATATGGGAATAACAGGAGACACTGCTGTGCTAACTCACACACTCTACACAAAGGTTACCAGGAGTACCATACTTGTACATTTCCTGGATCTCAAAAATGCAGTAATGTAATGTTTGTGTCTACCTCTTTTCTTTTCCTTTTGCAAATCTTAACTGAAAAGCTCCTCTAAGCTTGTGAGATCTTTGTTATTCATCTCATAAATTTACTCTTTACTGCTCACATAACAGAATTCACAAAGCGGGCAACATATAAAAAGCACTGATTCTTTTTTTCTCCAAAAGGTATGATCGCGGCATGCAATGAAAATTTCTGCTCTCCCTGGAGCCTCTAAAAATAGGGAAGTTAAATTGGTTTTGTCTCTCTAAGTATCTTTCATTTTTGTTTACTCTCTTTCAACTTTTATATATAAATTCCTCCAGGGCAGGCACTAGATCTACAATATATATATATAATTCCCCACAGAAATTAAAACAGGTATAAACTCAAAGTGAGAAGTAAATCTTTTTTCAGCTATTATTACATATTATTACAGATTAAAGAGTAGTTTTGGAAATTGTGAATTGGTTTTTCTTTCAATTTGTTAAAAATAATTCAAGTCTTAGATATTTGCTACCAATAAATAATTATATCTAAGAAAAAGGCTGCAGAGAGAAAAGATTTTTTTTTTTATGTCGCACTGGGTAGTATGTGATATTCCCTTCCTAATTTGAAACATTTGCAGATTGAAAAGAAATGTCCATTTACTCCTCTACTGTCTATTCTAGCCATTGCCTTCCAGTGAGGGGTGCTGCCCTTCATTCATGTTGACAAATCAAACCAAAATTGACTAACCATAAATAACTTTAAGACTATAGTTAGAGATTTACTAAGATTATAATTTTAAATCATTAGCTAAGGTATTAGTTCAAGACATACTATTTATGAAAAGAAAATAAATTATTAATAAAAAAATATTAATAATTTGCCTGTCAAATATAGACACATGGATTCATTAAATATTTATTAAATATTTAAATAAATGCACCATATTTAGTGGGTATATAAAGTTAAAGACAAACTTTATTTTCAAGAAGCTTAAAATGTATTAATACGTTTTCATGGGAGGAAAATATTTACTCTTTTTATATTATTCTAGTCTCAACAGGCTTATAAGCAGAATTTCAATTTTAAATACTGGTAAAAACAGGCCCCAAGTGAAATCTCTTATGCTAAGCTCTGGGTCACCAAACGTGACTTGTCAACCTCTAGGTTGGAGATCCCAAAAATATAACTTCAGAGAAATTTGGATTGTACTTTATTTGAAACTAGAATTCTACTGACTGTTATTAGCTCTTAGAGTAATTATCTGTTTTTTGTTTTTGCTTTTGTTTTTGTTTTTTTACTTTTGATTATCTCTGAATCTTGGGAGTGTAGAATTATTTGTATACACTTTGGGATGCCTCTTGCATTCATGGGCTGTTTAGTAGTTCCAGGAATATTTATTGTTTGTTTCTGCTTATACTTGGCAAGATATCTGAAAGAATACTTTTAAAGAGAAAACATACTGATCAATTTACTTTGATTCCTTATGTAGCTAAGTCAGTATAACTGGTTTGACCCATCCATGGCATGTAGTTGGAGAGACAGACCAAATACCCAAGTCATTGTTTTTAGATTTATTCCTATAGTGGAGTAACTAGTCAAAGTTAAGATAGGAGCAAAAATTAATTAGTATTCTCAATATTTTAAACTCTCCCCCCCCAATTTTAATACATATACCAAGAAAGATAACTTAAGGTGATAGTTAGCTGTTAAATATCTCTTGAGATTTTCATGAGTAATCTATATATAATTGTTAAGAATAAGTAAGTTAAATAGATATAAGACAAAAGTTTACAAATAAACTTTTCAACAATAATTATGCTTTATAGTACAGTCTACTTTAAAATAGTTTCCAAAATCTTTTTTGGTAAGATAGTTAAAATACAGAAACATTAATTATTGATTATAGGTCTATCCACTTTTGGCTTCCTTTTACATAGAAACTATTTGGGTCTATTAGTAAACATATTTTGTGCCATACTGGGAAATTTACTGTGAGTAAGAATATGCTTCTAGAAATTATAAAATGTATTTATAAATTTTTTAATTCACAGAATGCTAATGTAACAAATAGTTCATAATTGCTCCTTCTTAGTTTACTATTAAGCAATTAAGTATGTCAAGGCTTAAGAATCCTAATCATGTATATAAGTAAAGCTACTTAGAAATAATTAGAGTGAAAGGAAACAATTTTATATGAAATGTAAGTAAAGAAAATAAAACAACCGATTGTTCTAGAATGAAAAAAAGAAAAAATAAAAGAAAATCTGAATGGATATAAAAATGTTATAGAAGGTTTGTGGAAAGAAATTTTGGGAAAAAAATTTCATGTGTAATCAAGCTGACTAAGATTGAAATAGATTTATTTAAGGTAAAAAAGTAGTTTTCACATCAAAGGTACACTAGTGTAAAATTAGAATTTGATTTTCTCACTATTGAAAGGACAAAGTTTCTTGGAATATTGCTCCACCATTGACAAGAGATTGTGAAAGTTTTTGTTTTGTTTTGGTTCATTGTTGTTGTTGTTTTACCTATTGGGTATTAACCTGAAAAGCAAAGATTTTGTGTCTATGTAACTTTCTGTATTTGCCTTTAAAATCATCCAGGCTCTCTACAAAGAAAAAGACACAAGACAAAGATAAACAGAATACAACCACCTTCTGTAGTCTACAGACCCTTAAATTTTACTGGTATCCATGACTATCATCTTTCCAGTCCCAAGCCATAGATTCAGATGGGAATTGCCAGGATACATTCATGATTCAAAATTAGTTTCCTTTGGCAGATCTCTGCTGCCTGGCTAACAGCAAAAGCAAATGAGACTATGATCCAGACATCTCTTAACTTTTGAAGGTATTACAGAATCTGCTGCTAAGGCAATAGTTGAGCAAGGTGCTTGTGCTGTAGCTAACACCACTTGCTGCACTTGGATTTGAACTTTTTGGGGAGGTTGAGACTCATCTACATAAGAACACTAAACGAGTCAAATTGGCTTAAGAAAGTGATTTCTGCAATGAGGTCTTTCTTTGAAATATTTGATTTTGATTGATTTAGGTCTTGGGGACCGTGGCTCCAAAGTACACTTCAGACATTGGGAATTATCCTGCTTATAACAATCATAATAGCCTTCCTGGTGCATTATATTTTCTCAAAAGCTTTAAATGCATGTTCATAGCCACTAACTACCATGTATCTCCCTAAGACTAGAAATCCAAAAAAGAACAAAGAGAATGACTGACTTAAAAAATGTGAACCCAATATATCATGACCTGTGAATACCACACAGAGATTTAGGTGGAAAAAATGTGAGAACTCCAAAGCAATAGCTGGGTGTAGTGCTAATACCTTAAATTTTGATTACATCTCTCAGTTAGGCTGAGTGTCAGGGGTGTAGTGACTACTAAAAACAGATCATAATTCTAAAATGGAGTCCCTGGTGCTGAGCAACATGTAGCCAAACTGAGATTTATTACAGTTTTGACTTTCCCAGAAATAGAATCTTAAATTAGTCAATCAAGAATCAAAATCACCTGGTTAGCATTAGTTAGACCATCTGCCTGATAGGCCTCTGCCGTCCTCTAAAGGAAAGTAACCTTGCAATAACCAACCCATGTTTTTGCCTGGTATAACTTCCTTGTTCTGACTTCTTTCTCTCTGTAAAAGTCTTTTATTTTGTACAGTTCCTCAGAGCTCCTTTCTATCTGCTAAATTAGATGATGCCCAATTCAAATAGATTTTTGCTCAAATAAACTCTTAGAATTTTTAATATGCTTCAGTTTATCTTTTAGCAATTTCTTGTTAAAAATTGTTCTGACATTTATTAAAATGGTAAGAAAGTCTTTATTCAAGAATATTGCAATAGATGTCAAAGACTATTTCAATAGGGAGAAAAACAGGTTTAACTCAATATAGCAAAGACAGCTGGGAATTCATAGCTAATAAGCAGTGTGATGGAGTTAGGGTATGTAAAATTACTAAGAGACATAGAGCATAGGGGAATTCTTGCTAACCTCACTTAGAATTCTTATTGTAGGCAGGCCAGAGTTATCAGATATCAAGGGTGGAGGATAAGGAATTTTAAGGATGAATGGATTCTCACTTAATTGATTTAAGCAGGAAATTGACTACAACTGAACTAGGCTACCAAAGACAAGGCCCAAAGATGAGGCCTAATTGAAAAGAGGGCTTGAAGGAGCCTGTCAAAAAGAAAGTCTTTGTCACTGTATTGATGTTGCTTTGCCAAATTATTGAGAGTCAGACTATCTTGAACTTAACTCACATGATTGTAAAGGCAACCATACAAGGTACACCAGAAAACTCTCTAAGGTGATTATGAAACCTAGTCCTCCCACTTGCTTTTGGGTGGCTTGGATAAATCGCTTTTCTTCTCAGAGCCAGTTTCCTCATCTGTAAAATAGAGACAATACCTGCATTAATGGACTCTTTGTGTAGCACATAAGATGCTGTAATGAAAATGCCTTGAAATTCTAATTCGCTATACAAATGAAAGGTGCTTTTATTGCTGAGAATACTTCTCTCTTCCTTATTCCAATGAACTAAAAGCAACAACTAGCCCGATGCCTTGTCGACTACAGATAGCAGCCTTTATAATTTTGTGTTGCAATTATCTAGTTATACAACTTTTTACTCTCTTTCTCAAGACAGGTGGCTTATGTCATTCTCCTTTGTGCTCCCAGTGCCTGTCACACATATTTAGGCTTTAATAAGTATTTGCTGTAGTTATTTATTGGTTCTAAGAACGTGTACTGAGAGCTCTTTGTTTCTCTAGTTTTCCTGAAGCAGCATCCTTCAGCAACCAAAGAAATTCTCTCTTCTTGGCTCTCCTTTTATATTAGTACACTATAGTGAAGTTGCATATTACATAGAGTTTATGCTCAAGAAGAGAAAGTGAAACAAAAAATTACATGCTGTCAAAATTGTCTTTGAAAAAGGCCTTAAGTGGCCCTTTGTTTCTCTTTTGTAACATTTGGATTTCCCACACTATCTTTTAGGTGAGCAAAGCAATTTATTTACGTAAGTTGAATATAAATATATTGTTGTTTTGTTGTATTTCGGGTGTTGTACCTAATTCCCATCCTCTGGAATTCTTCTCAGCTGGAACCTTGGCATTCTTATTTTTAAATTCAAACCTACATTGGTTTCTACCAAGGCAATGTAAGGCAGGAAGACTCATTAAGTTAAGGTTTACCACCTGGGCAACTATCAGCAAGTTGTTGCCCCAACTAGTTTGGCATGACCATGATTCCAAGTCCCAATTATGTTAGTGTATTTCATTTCTACTTTCTTCCCAAGATCACATTCCCTGCCTTTTCCCTGATTCATCAGTGTCAGAGGAATCTTCATGGCATTGGCACCTTGTTCTCTAGGAGGTGGCAATGGAGTTATATATAAATCTCTGCTGATAGAATATTCCTATAAGTGAAAACAAGGATTTATGAAATAGTTGAACTTTCTTGTTCTTGGAGAATACCCAGACATGTGTGATTTCAAAACAAAAAAACAAAAAACAAAAAACAAAAACAAAAAACAACAATATATAGACACATATATATTCTGTTCTGTGTCTTAAATTAGATTTAGAAAGTATTGGAAATGGGGTATAAAATCAGATCCAGGAATGAAGTGACAGTGAAGATTTAGAGTTTCCTTATAAAACAGGCCAAGATGAAAATTGGCTCATCTGTGTAGCTTAAGTCTTCAATTTTTTTTTATTTTTTATAAAATATTTTTTAAAAAGCCTTATTTTATATAGTAACATGATTTGAATTAATTCTTTCCTACTGTTATTTCTCCTAAAGGCAATTGTAATACCTTTGACCCAACTGCACAAACATAGCAAACTCATGGGCTCTTTATAAGCTCCTGGTTGTATAAAAGAACAGCAATAAAAATCAAAGTAAGTTTTAGAAATATCATGTGAAAAACTGGCCAAATTTGAAAGAACTTTTTGCAATTCAAAACCCTCTCTCTTCTAAAGGGAAAAAAAAATGAGACTCAGAAAAACATGATTGGATTTCCATTTATATCTCATTATTACTAATAGTCCTGTGTGGTCCTAACGATACTACTTTGTAATATGTGTACAAATGTAAATGTTCTGACCCCTTAACTCAGGTTCTCATCAGCCATATTCCATGCCTGTCTAGTTTGGGGTATTATCAACATAAAAACTGATAAACAGAGGCTACAACAACCATATTTAGTTAACTTATCAAATAGGTTCAAAGCAGGTATAGTTAGAGGTATGAAGTTTTTTGTTTTGTTTCTTCTGTGCACTTTATAAAAACAGGAAACTAACATTGTGCTGACAATCAAAAGACTGAATAATGTATGTGTGAGGATCAGTGGTTCAAATGGGCCTGGCTCAGAGGAGGAAAAAAAATTATTCACAGAATGATTTTTTTTCTTGAAGCCCTTTTCAACTTCTTACAAAACATGACAATACTTTGCTAATCTCCTTCTGGACTGTAATCTTAAATCATATACTTAAAAAAAAAAATCTCTACTGTTCTTGGTCTAAGAAAAACCCTAAGTTTACTGAAGGTTTTTGACATTTTGATGGAGATCAGGATAAGACTATATATTCCCCATGGAACAGCAGTGTGAGAACATGGTAAGTATGAGCTCATAGTAAAAAACAATTGTCAACAATCTAAAGAAAACTGGACTTTCATGAACATCAAACCAGTAAGATAATGGTATAAAAATAATCTAACTGCTCATAAGGTTTATTGAAGAAAATGCCTTCCATTGTTACCACTATCAGGCCCCTGGGAATTAACAAAAAATGTGTTGTGTTTTTTTTTTTTCCTATGAATGCTGTTGACAAGGGAAAAAAAGATTTTTCAAATTGTCTAAGATTAGCTTTTTTAAATTACCTGGGAATCAACTATCATTTAATTTTGTGTTCATTCTACTAATTTGTAACCTAGAAGCACACATGGAGACTTAATTCATGGAGAGCTAAACTCTTATCTGAGCTTTCAGCATCATCATTCATATTCCCCAATGGTGGAGGAAGTAAAAGGACAATTGTTTTCTTTCCATTTCCATAATTTCATTCTTATAAATGTTCTTTATATTTTCTTATATGATTTTATAAATAATATATAGCTTATAAATTGGTTTATAATTTACCTTGCTCTTGCAAACAAAGCCATTTAGTTAAAGTCTCTGTAAATAATGTATGTTGGAATAGGAGTAAAAAAAATTGAGAAACATGGGGCATGGGCTAGGCCAATACTTGGTTTGTTTTAAATAACCTGTACCTTGCCTGGAATAATAGAAAAAATGAAACATAATATAAAAATTAACAAAAAGACATGAGGGAGAAACGACATTGAAAGATTATAAGAAATACGTTTACTTTCAATGACTTTTATGATTATTTTCCACACACACATCCACCTACACACATACAACCTAAAAAATCTCACCCAGACTGCTCACAACTCCTCTCTTAATAACAGTCTCCCCATCCCACCCTCAGAACCCCTGTGCTGCCCACTTCCAGTTCACTTCTGAAGGATATTCTGGATCTGAAAACTGTGACTGCTTAACATCTCCCTTACAATTTTCAAAAAATTTTCAAGTTCAGTACTATTTCCTTTAAGAACATGTCAGCAATTCCAGGATGTAACTATATTCTATTCAAATGACCCCAAATCATTTCTTGATTTATAAGAATAATATTTCTAGATAATTGAGTTATCATATTTCTTAGTACCCTTTTCCATAGTCTTTTCTAACAAGCCCAAATTTTCTGATGCCCTATTTTAAAGTCAGTAAGATTAGTTAGATAGTAATGTGTTTAAAATGTAAAATGAGAGTTTTATATAATACAATTAACCAAAATCTGTAAATTGAATACATTAGTAACTTCAATTAACATTGCAAAGTCCCCACAGTTCAGCTGACATATGCTCCCATTGATTATAGCTTATATTATGTCAATAAAGATTGAAATTCATTTAGCAGAAAATCTTCAGCAATTTATGTCTACATAAGAGAGTCTCAATTCTTATATAGTTAATAAATCCTGATTAACGAAGAAAAAGATTTTTGTTTCTTTTAGGAGCATATCTTTTGCCCTTTCATACACAGGAAGGTGCATTCAATAATTAATAAATATATTAAAAATACACATTCATTTGAGGCTATCCATATAGCACATTATCTTTACAAAGGTACACAGCCCACCGATATATGTAAAATCACAAATGCAATTGCTTGAAAGAAAACCTACTCACTAACCAAAATTAATATTAAATACCTCATTTTTAAAATGGTAGATAAATTATGGCTTTTGCAAAATAAATTCAGACATTTGGACATAATATAATCTGAACAATAAATCATTTGGCTTCAAATATCTAGGTATAAATCTTAGCTGTATGTTTTTGGGCAACTTTTAATCCTTTGTTTTTTGTATTTTTCATCTGTCAAAGTAATTTATAATCTGTAAATTGTCAGCAGAAGCATAATATTTCTGTTTCACAAGTGCTTGTGAAAATTTTGGCCCACGTAATTGTGCAAATTCAAATACCTTACAATCAACTGTAGAATCTTTAAGGTAGAAGTGGAATTTGAGATGATGTATTAGATATGAGCTTCACATCTGGGGTCAAAAAGACCTGTTTATATGACAAATAGTATGGACTGGGTTTTTCAAAATTCATTGGTGTTTTTTAGTTGCCTTCTCATAGTACAGAGATTCCATTGTAGCCAGCACTCCAAATGGGATTTAGTTTTTACATTAAGATGCACTAGTGCAAGATTTGAATCAAACTCAGAACTGAGTTATTTGGGACAAAATGTAAAGCATCCATTTTTCAGGTGCAGATCATAGCAGAGGTAGCTATCATAGTAATATTAGCAATGGCTATCAGGATTGGCAGAGGAGGTTTCCAGAACATAGAAATGGCAATGAGGCTCTGAAGCTAATAGATCTTCAAGTGGTTTCTTAATTCCACAAGCAGCATCATACTCATGGCAAAGTTGTATCTCCCTTAGTGGTCCAGTTTTGAAGTATATAATCTCTACAAACTAGAGTCTTCCTTCCCAGAGAACAGAGGTATAGGCAGTCTTATTCCACCAAAGATGCACCTAGAAAATCTGGACAGGAGTTGCAAAATGATACATGGTTAGCTACAGCCCAGTCAAGGCAGTCTGTTCAAACAGGTAAACTGAACTCAGAAAGGTTAAAGAACTGTCTATGGTCATTCTGTAATAAATTGACATGAGGAAAATTCAAATTCAGTGTGACTCAGGTTGATATTCAGCCAGAAGGCACTAGTACATCAATAGTAGTTGTCAAACTATTGAAATCTTTCTGTAGTGGTTAGTAAATAGCTTGTCTTGAGTCCCCTGTGTGCCCCTGGCCCTTCTCTTAGGACCAAAGGGATTTTCTCACTAGCTAGAAACTAATAGGTAATTCTTGGTACAGTAGGGGGACATCAGTATTTTAGCCATTTCCTTTCTGATTGTATAATTTATAACATTAATTGATAAATATTTTTTATTTTCACTCCTGGGTACAACTCTGCAGGCAGGCACTTTCTATCAAGAAAGTTATGTCTTCACATAATAAATATTTTATTAAATTAAACATAATACTCAGATTTCAAACTGAAGTAACATAATTTTTACCTCTCTTTAAAACGATAATGCCATTATTGTTTGTTCAGGAGAGAGGCGATTCAAGTAACTTAGAAAACCTATGTCATCAGAGAGAGCTTATCCAAAGATGTCAATTTATAAAATTGTGTTTTGACAGGTAAGTAACAGCCTTATAGCACTGGTGAAATGCTTAACAAGTTGAAAAATAAATCTGAGAAGATAAAAAGTCTCTGTCTTCAGGGCTAATAACAGATACACAGCATTGTCTTGAATATAGAAGTTTTATAATTTTCACATTTATAATTTATAACAGAAGTTACTTTTCAGTAAGGAGCCAAAAGAAAATAAGCCAAAGGACCATTAAGCTACATGACACTATGCAACTGAGTTATTTTATTTCGGAAAATTCTAGCTGTTATCGCTAAATTCTTCACACTTATATTTGGCATCTGGGTTTGACAGTTGCATTTAGTAACAAACATACAGAAATACTCTTTTCCTATTATTTGTTGTTTTCATAAATTACTCTCAAAGTCTCAAAATGCAAAATCCCCCAGACTTTCTAAACCCTTGATCAATAATGAGTGAGTCATTACACAAATACTGCTGGGAGAAAACCTTTATCCGAGAAATGGAAGATAGATTTTCTTATCTTTCCTGGCACCTAATTCAGCTGTAAAAGAAATGTATCATAATTTATTTAGAGTTCAGGGAAAGGAGAAAGCTCAAGAGTTCCTAGTGTACTTACCTCATGGAAAAAATGTAAATGGTCAAATAACTACTACTACTAAATTTTAAAAAATAACACTAAACATAATAGCATAATAAATTAGAGTAGAAGTTGAAGAAGCCACAAGATCCTCAAAACAAACTACAAATGTGCCCATCTTTAGGCCTCAAATTTGAACTAGGAGAATTCAAAAAAGAGTCAAAACAAGAATATTTTTTTAAATATTAAAATGGTTGAAAATTAATGCTTGATATTTAGGAAAGCATGATAAAATGAAACACATTTATTTGCTCTGTCCTAAAACTCCACTAATATAATAGTATAGGTAAATATACATAAAATATTGTTTAAAGGTGGACCTCTTGCCTACATAATCAAAAGGAATAGAGGAGGAAAAAATAGAAGAAAGGTGGTAATAAAAATTTAGAAAATGGAAATAGTAACTGACACCAGAGTGACGAAAACTGAAACAAAGTACTTGAATTTATCATTTACCAAATATTTACTGAGCACCTACTGTGTGCCAGATTTTATTCTATAGAGAAGCAATGGAGCAGCAAAAAGGCAAAAGTAGTACCCTCATAGAACTTTAAAAAAAAAAGCCAATGAGAAGAATGATTTGTGCCACAAAACCTCAGAGAGGCTAAAACAAATTAAAAGTATAACATAGATCTTCAGCTCTAAAAGTTTAAGTTATAGAACGTGCTAAAAATAAAAGGAGAGGGTAAAAGTCTTTTAAAAGGGCAAGTAGATTACTAAATCCCTTTTCCTACCCCTATCACAACTGCCATCCTGCATCAACCTTCTAAGAATAGGAAATATAGGTCTTGCTTCAGTTCCATCTTCCAAACCTTGAGCAAAATAATACATGCAGCCAATGCTAATCTAGAATCATATCGCAAGGGGAATTCTGGGAAATGTAATTAATTCCAGCTTGTCTAAGTTGAAACAGTACAAAGCCACAAAGAGAAAGATTTGGAAATCAGAAAATGGGGATCCAAGAAAGGAATGAGGGAAAAGTACTGAGGATGGTAATGAAGAGTATGTTCAATGAAAACACAACTAAGTAAATGCCTAGAAATAAATCAGTCCATACTGAAGCAAGAGGATAGAGGGCTCCAAGAAATATGGGTTCAGGAAAAATGTGAACTGATAATCTAACTGAGGTATTTGATTATAATAAGAGGTGTTTTTTAATTCTTGTTGGAGAACAATCAAAACTACAGAAAAATTAGTGGATGTACAAGAAACAAAGTATAACCATAATATTCTGTATTTCTCAGTTGTTAATGATATTTACATTATTATGACTCTAAGCAGTGATTTAACAAATATTAAGAAAAATATATGAAGAGAGGAAGAAAGGTAGGATGAGAAAACCAAAACAACATTATTCATAGTAGGGAGTCAGAATAGAACATATATGATATTTTTTAATTTAATAGATTTTTTTGCTTTCTACTGACAGAAAAATTGAGCTTATAGCAGAATTTCCAATAACCCCTCCCACACATATAGTTATCACTATTATTTATATCTTGTATTAGTATAGTACATTTATTATAATTAATGGACAAGTATTGATCTATCATTGTTGACTAAGGTCTATAGTTCACAGTAAGGTTTATAATTTGTATTCTGTGGGTGAAGAAAGAAGCTACAAGCATAATGTTGTGTATCTGCCAGTACAATATTATAAAAAATTGTCTCATTGCCCTAAAATTCTCCTGAATTTTACTTGTTTCTTAACTCCAGTCCCCAAATATCTGACAACTACTTCTCTTTGTATTGTTTACACATTTTTGTCTTTTTCAGAATGTCAGACAGTTGGAATCATATAGTAGGTAGCCTTTTCATTCTGCCTCCTTTCATTTAATATGCATTTAAAGTTCTTTCATGTATTTTCATTGCTTAATAGCTTATATTTTATCACTAAATAATATTTTATTCCATGCAAGTATCATGGTTTGTTTATCCATTTACCTATTGAATGACATCTTGGTTGCTTCCAGTTTGGGGTAATTATGAACAAAGCTGCCACAAACATTCATATACAGATTCTTATGTAAATATAAACTTCCAACTTAGTTGAATAAATATCAAATGGCTACACCATTTGAATTCCAACCAGCAATTAATGAGACTTCCTGTCGCACTTTATCCTTAACAGCATTTGCTATTGTCGTATTTTGGATTTACCATTCTAATATATGTGTGGTCATATCTAATTGCTGTTTTAATTTCCTTATGACAAATAATGTTAAGTATTTTTTTATATTCTTAGTTGCTATCTATATGTCTTTGGTGAGTTGTCTCTTCAGATCTTTTCTCCATTCTTAAATTAGATTGTTTTCTTATTGTTGACTTACAAGAGTTCTTTGATTTTTGATTCATGTCCTTTATTAGATATTTGTTTTGAAAATATTTTATCTTAGTGTTTCTTGTATTTTAATTTTTAACAGCATCTCTTATAGAGCCAAAGATTTTAACTTTAATATAGTTGAACATCCATTTTTCTCACATGAATTATGCTTATAATATTATATCCAAAAATGTCAGGTCACCTAGGTTTTCTCCTGTTATATTCTAGAAGTTTTATAGTTCACATTTTCCATTTAGGTCTATGATACATTTTGAGTTAATTTTTATGAAACATGTAAAGTCTGTTTCTAGATTATTTTTTCTTTCATTTGGATGTCTGGTTGTTTCAGTACTATTTGTTGATGATTATCTTTTATTAAATTGCCTTTGTTCCTTTGTCAAAGATAGTTGACTATATTTGTGTGTATCTATATCCAGGCCTCTATTCTTTTCTGTTGACTGATTTGTTCATTGCTTCTCCAGTATGCTGCCATCTTGATTACTGTAGCTTTATGGCAAGTCTAATTTTGTTCTTTTTTAGTATCATATTGGCTATCCTGGGTCTTTTGTATTTTTATATAAATTTTATAATCAATTTCTTGATATACTTAAAATGACACGCTGGCATTTTGACTAGGATTGCCTTGAATCTATAGATCAAGTTGAGAATTGACATCTTAACCATATTGAGTCTTCTTATTCAAGAACATGTAATATTTCTCCATTAATTTTGACCTTCTTTGATTTATCAGAGTTTTATACCTTTTCTTTATAGAACCTGTGCAGGATTTGTTATATTTATGCCTAAATATTTTAATTTTTGCTGCTAATGTAAGTGGTATTGTGTTCATCACTGATGTATAGAAAAGCAACTGAATTTTGTATATTAACTTTATATCCTTTAACCTTGCTATAATAACTTATTAGTTCTATGGATTTTTTTTTTTTTGGTTCAACTCTGGAATTGTATACATATATAATAATGGCACTATCTGCCTTCCAAATATTTTTACCTTTTCTTTTCTTTTCTTGTGTTATTGCATCAGTATAATGCTGAATAGAAGTGGTGAGAAGGGACATCCTTGACTTGCTCTTGATTATAGGAAAACAGCCTTCCTTATAGAAAAAAATGTCAAAATATAATGTATAAAATTTTTGAAAGTAGTAAATAGACTGATAAGCCAAGTTATTTTAAAATATAAAGTTAGCTTTCAGATATAACTGATAAAAAGAATTAAAGAGTTTGTTTCTGGAATGTGAAATGTAAAAGATAAAGAAGAGTGATAAAGGTGCCTGCAATTATATCAATAGATTTTTTCATACTATTTGACTTGTAAAATATGTTAGGATAATAATATTTTAATTTTTTTTTCTTTAAAATTAACCATGAGTCATGTTAATGAGGTCTATTTTGAGACTAACTAGTGGCAAGTTATGTAAATCAATTAACCCAGTTTCTGGCACATAGAAAATAATCACTGAATATCGTCCACATAACTGAAAAGAAGATACTAATTTTAGTAGCAACCACATTAGTATAGCTTCCATTGAGAATACCAAATAGAAAAGAAAAATAAATAATAAATTAGATTAACATACATAGATGCATTTCAAAGATTGGTGGTTACTTAATAAATCCACATAGAAGAATTTACAAAGATATTATTTGACTCAGTCATGACAGCCTCTTCTTACTGAATTAGGTGAGCATTAGTTTCTGGAAAGGTATTTGTTTCTTTTCTCCCCTCAAAAAAGAATGCAGAAAATTCATGAGGAGTGTCTGAATTATTTCAGCAGTCACTCTGGACAGATCTGTTTAGTTCTTTCCAGCTAGTGTTTGATAGATGTTATTTCTACAAAGCTAAAAAGTTCATTCATGTTCTTCCTGTTTTTCATTTCTTTCATTAGATATTAAATCAATATAAAGTCAATATATTAACAACATGAAATCAGTATAACTTACCACACACCTCTCTTATCTAAAAACTGCATTCTTTCAACTGAAGTCTTACCAACAAAAAGTAATACGCTGTTTATGTCAACTATAAAACACATCTTTTTAACTCTATATATCAGCATAAAACACAATTTTTTTCTTATTTTAACAACAAAAATTATTTGAGGACCTTTGCTTTAAAAACTGAGGCAGACTATGCACTCTAAAAGACCATCCTTGTATTAGACAACTAGGTCCTTAGTAAAACAAAACTTTAATGTACTTCAAGATGTACAATAAATTAAATTTCTAAGCAACTCTGAAAGTTTCCATCTTACACTCTACCAGCCCCTTACCCATTTGAAAGAGAAAAAAACTAATATGAAACAGCGTAGGAAGCCATGTAAACAGGGTAGTAAATAGGGTAGTAAAGCATCAATAGGTAGTCTTTCATTGAAGAAACTGGTGCTATCAGGCTGTGTTTCTTTTCTACCTTGCTTAACAAATGACCACAAACTTAGTGACTTAAAGTAAAATGCATTATTATTTCATAATTTCTGTGGATTAGGAGTTTTTGTTTAGCTGGGCTCCCTGTAAGGCTGCAATCAAACTATCAACAAGGTATACGTTCTTATCTGAAAGTTTGCCTGGAGAAAGTTTGTTTTCAAGTTCACTAATGTTGGATGACTAAATTTCCTTAAAGTTTTAAGACTCATGACAGTCTCTTTCTTTAAAGTCAGCAAGGAAGACAAAATTTTAGAGCAAGTTGGCTAGGATTATGGAGTCTTATACAATGCGACATAATGATGGAAATGGCAGCCAATCACCTTTGCCATATTTTGTTGGCTGGGAGCAAGATCCTTCCCACACTCAAGAAGAGGGAGTAATAGAAGGGCATGTACACCTGGAGGCAGGGATCATGGTGGCCTTCTTAAAATCTGTCCACAGTAAGACTGATATTGATCAAGATTCTAAGGATAATGGAATGAAAGAGAGTAGAACTTGAGATTACTTTATTTAGGCCACACCTTAAAGGGACATAAAAGAATGGCTCATTGTCCATAAGGCTCACTATCTTGTTTCTCGCAAGAAACAGGAAGAAAGTAAACAAGTCTTTTAGATGTTTAACTACATAAAGGGTATCATATTATTTTCAAAATGCTTGTACCAACTTATATTTCAAAACTATCTCTGGATACATAATAAAATCATAAAAATTGTATTTATTTATTATAACAAATGCAAAAAAAAAAAAAACCCACACACAAGGGAATAAAATAAAATGAGAGTCTCCAAAAATAATAAAGAATAAAGTCATGTTCCCATAGCATTTAGATATTGAAATTATCAGAAGTGTTTTATAAACTATGTATTACATATTACCAAAAAAATTTGATTATATTTTAAAAACAAGCAAAATGACATACTAAAAGATAACAAACTATATTACTTAAATAAACAAATAAATGCTTCAAAATAAAAAATAAAATTGTTAAAATCAGAGAATAAGTGAAATAGTTAAAAAGCAGATTGGGTACTACTGAAAAATAGTATATTGGAAAATAAATAAAAAGAAAACACAGACTCCTGCATAAAGAAAAAAGAGGATGATAAATGTGAAAGAATAGCTTGAACAATGAAGAAAAAAGAATGAGATAGTTTAATACATACTTTATCAGAGTCGCAGAAAGAAAGAATAGATAGCATGAATGATAAGTTATATTTAAAGAAATAATGGCTGAGATTTTCCAAATTTGATAAGAGATAGCAATATACAAATGCAAGAGACAAAATTAATCCCAAATAAAATAAATAAAAAGGAAATTCACACCTAGATTCTTCATAGTTAAAGCTGAGAATACCAAGTTGATCCTAAAATTTATATGGAAGACCAAAGGCCTATGAGTAGCTAAAACATCATTCAAGATGAATTAAAAGGGGCTACTTTCTGTACCAGAGATCAAGTCACATTGTAATGCTATTTTAATTAAGACAGTTTGCAGTCGTTCAGGAATAGATAAAGAAAGAGACAGAGAGACCCCCCACACACAAACACAAACTGACAGAAATAGCCTTACAAACTATGAGGAAAAGAAGAAATAATTTCATAAGTGATGCATTCGCCCATATAGATAAAATTAAGTTAAATATTTACCACACACAAAAATATATACCAGATGACTATGTTCTTAAATGTAAGAGGCAAAACTTTAGAATCTTGGTAGAAATTATGTGAGAACAATTTTTAAATTTTAAAATAATTTAAAATATTAAACATAATAGAGAAGATTGATAAGTTTATATTAAAAATTAAGAAATTCTATTTATAAAAAGACACGATGAAGAAAGTGAAAATCAATTCAACATTATACATAGTATTTGTAATATACATACCAATAATGGAGTGGTATTCAAAGAATAAATAACAGCTGCAAATCAATAAAAAATTAAATAAACCAGATAAAATGGCAAAAGAAAAGCAGGAATAGACATCACACACACAAAAAAAAAGCACAAAAATCCAATATACATATAAAATTATATTCAATTTTATGATCTCAAAAGTGCAAATTAAGATTCCATTGAACTATCATTTTGTATTTACTAAATTATCCACAGATTAAGAAGTCCTCCAAGGCCAAAGATCAGCTGGTTGAAATATAAATTGATACAAGCACATTAGAAACAATTTGTTTCCATCTAAGATAGCTGAACATCTTAAAGTCCCTACAATCAGCAACTGTATTCAATGTATCAGTTTGGGAAAATTCTTACATGTGCACCAATAGGTGTGTTCAAGAATGGCCATAAAAGCATGATTGATAATAGAAAAATATGTAAGTGGAAACAACACAAATATCCATCAACACGAAAATGAATAAATCATAGTATATTCACCCAATGGAAAATCATGTAACAATATGTAGATGACATTTAAATGTATAAAGTTAAGTTAAAAAGTCAAGAGTGAGAGGAAAAAAAAAGAATGACGTAGATGATAGAGGCTCTGTTCATCCCTCTGGTGACCAAACCAAAGTTGTGATGGAAACAAGGAGCAGCAGCAAGAAAAATTGTCTGGGATCTAGATAAACAAGCCATACAACTAGAGAGAAATGCAAGAAATCATCCTGTAACAGCAAAATGTAGGACCGAATGAAAATGTGGGGCTGCCTCTTCTCTAGCAGCTGAGACAGAGGCTGCAGCAGCGGCTGTGGCAGAAGCCTCTTAAAGGAGCCGCAAACACGAGCACATTTTCATGGTGACAGACCTGCTTTCTCTAGGCACTAGTGCCAATTTGGCTGCAGGCAGGGGGCACCAGAGGCTTATAGGGAGACATTGTCAGAGTGAGGGTCAAAGTGAGACTTACTCTGTACAGAAGTGCTGGCTATATCCATTGTTTCCTATTGAGCCCTCCCGGCTATCAGTGGGTGGACACAGCACCGGCGCAGCCATTACATCAGGAAATTGGATAGCAAAGGTCACTCTGCCTAGAGGATTCTCTGAAACCCTGCCTCCCCCAACTCGCATCCCCAAAGCAAGCCACATCCAGGTATGTCCTCATTTAGTCAGGTACCTCTTGCTCAGTAGTGCCTAAACTCACACTAGAGGCAGCTGGCCTCAGTTTCTGGTGTGGTCTTTTGAGGCAACTATAAGCACAGCATCTGTGGATTGCTTGCTGAATCTTAACACGTGGCCCTGGAGGGGCACAAGTAGGGGCTAAATTTGGCCTACAACTGAACACCTCTCAGGACTGTGTCAGTGGTCACCTACTTGACAAATCCATAGTAATAAGACCAGGAGACTTAGGAGTTTTGCTTAGTACATAGAATTAGTCACAGAAAGGCAGCCAAAATGGGAAGACAAAGAAGCAGAAACCATATGAGAGAACAGAACAGAGATCCAGATATAATGGAGTCAAGTAATTTAACAGATGCAGAGTTTGAAACACTTATTATAAAGATGCTCAATGAATTTTGGGTGTAGATGAATTCAGTGAGAACTTCAACAAAGAAATAAAAAACATAAATATGGAAATGGAAATTATAAGAGAACCAGTCTGAAATAAAGAACACATTATCTGAGATGAGAAGTATATTAAATGGAATAAAAATAGTGAATAAAGAAAAGGATCAAATGTCCTACTAGAGGACAAGAAAGCCAAGAACATGCAGTCAAAATGGCAAGAGATAAGATGCCAAGACTATAAAAATAATTTAAGGAGGATATGGGACACTATTAAAGATCCAACTATCCACTTGATTGGCATAACTGAAGAAAACAAAGATGTTGAACAGCTGTTTGAAGAAATAATGGTGGAAATCTTCCCTAACTGGTGAAGCAAATGGACATAAAACCCCAGGAAGCTCAGAGAATTTCAAAAATCAGGAATCCAAAGAGACATATTATAATTAAAATGTCAAGTTTAAATATAAAGAAAGAATATTAAAAGCAGTAAGAAAAAAAAGAACCAGATAATTATTTATAAGGAAACACGCAAGACCCATGATCTTCAACCAAGATTATTTTAGCCAGCAAAGCTATCATTGATAGGTGAAGGACAGATAAAGAGCTTCCCAGATAAAAATAAGCTAAAAGTATTTATCACCACTAAGCCAATATTATAGGAAATATTGGAGGGACTTCTTTAAGAAAAAAAAAAAACATGTATTAAAAACAGGAATAAAGAATGTTAACAACTACATTCCTATCAATAAGTACCTCAAATGGAAAAGGATTAAGTGCTCCAGCTAAAAGATTGAATGTATGAATGGAAAGAAAACAAGACTCTCTACATGTTGCCTATAACAGACTAGCTTCAGATTAAAAGACACACACAGACTAAAAAGAAGTGGGTGGAATAAAATATTGCTTGGATGGACCTAGAAGATATTTAAGTCAGACAGAGAAAGAAAATACTACATGATTTTACTTATATGTAGAATTTAGAGAATAAGTACAACAAACTAATCAAAAACAGACTCACAAATATAGTGGACAATTTGGTGATGAAAAGAGGGAAGAGGGGTTTGGGGATCTGGGAGAATGAGGTGAAGGGTTAAAGCAGTATAAGTTAGTAGCTGATGGATGGTCAGCGGGATGGGGAGCACGGCGTAGGGAATGCAGTTAGCATTAATACATTGGCTAGGTGAAGGGTCAGGAGAGGAAGGGAGCAATTGGGGGGATTGTTTTTCAAACCATATAGATATCTAACCAATGTACTGTATACTTGAAACTAATTAAAATAAATCAATTTTTAAAAAGTCAGGAGTTCTATCAAAGAGAACATAAACATTATAATTCTATTCTTGCAATGCTCAAAACCAAAGAAAGCCAGATTCTTTAGTGATATGTGTTTGACTATTAATCATGATAATAACAGTTAAAATTTACACAGTGCTTACCATTTTCAAAACCTCTTTCTCTATGCTACAAATTTGTTAACCAATATACTTTTTATATGAGGTTGAAATTATAATTATCTCCCAAATAATTTAGAAACTGAGGCAAAAAAGGATGAAATAACTTGCACAATGCAATTGATTCTGCATTCTTAACCATTATACTATACTACATAGAAATGATAGTTTGGAGATAGGTGTAAAGCAGGGAGACAGGGTGGGAAGGAACGCAGGTTTATGCAAAGATATTAGTTAACATTCAAGTTTTTAGGTACAATGGTAAACAATAGGTGTGCATTTTAATACTTTCTACCTTGATTTTCATATACATTATACATATTATTTTGTGCTTAAAATTTAATAATTTTATTACCATTATATCTGAGTGCTTTGCCCTATTATTTTATTTAATGGTGGGTCTTCTGTAAGCATCATTAAATGGGTGTTTCCTTATATACCAGATATTGTCCTAATCACTTTATATGCCTTCATTCTCTTATTACTCACAATAACCCTGTGATTTAGGTATTTTTATTATTCGTATTTGGTTATTGAAAAGAACAATAATAGAAAGAAGTTAAGTAACTTGCTCAAGATCACATAGCTAAACAATGCCAAAACCAGATTTTTAACCATTCTGCCATAGTGAGTCTCTTTATGGAGTGCAGGTTAACCACATCTACTTAAAGCAGAAAAAGATAGTAAATTAATTATAAAATAGACCCTCCCCAAATTACATACATGATTTTTTTGTTAGCTATAATTACCTAAGCCAGTGGTTTCCAAGCATTATTTTATTTCCAATTTGTTCAAAGTAAATTTATAAGGAAGCACAATATATAAAATTGATAAAAGTAAAACTTTTCTGGTTGAGGCAGAGATGAAAACCCACCTACATAGATTTCCCAGAGGTTCTACTGAACACTTTTGGAAAACTACCTATCCGAAATATTTTATAGATAACTGAGAGATGTTGGTGATAGATTAGATTGTGGTGTCCATTCTCCTCTTTTTTTTTTATTATTGAAGTTTACATCCAGGTCCTTTATCAATATGCTTAGTCATACCTTTCTCTAAAGCAGGCTGAATGTAGTGTCCCTCCCTGTCGCTGTTGATCATGGTCATTTGACTGCTTTTGCCAGTGCAATAGTAGTAAATATGACAAAAGCAAAGACTTTAAATACTGTTGTATAATTTGGATTGGATTCTTGTGCTTCTGCCATTGCATGAGAAAAGCACGTTCTAAGTAGCTATTTGTTCTATAGTGGAATAAACCCAAACCTGACCTACAGATGAACCCAGGTGAATCCAGTCAATCTCAACTGATAAAAGCCAAATTTCAGCTGATCCCAGACAGGAGCAAGGAATAAAAGTTTTTTATGGTAAGCCACTGAGGTTTAGAGGTTGTTTGCTAAGTAGCAGTATTACAGTAAAAGCCATCTAAAATAATAACTGTATTATAATTCAGATAATAATACTAAAAGAACAAAAGTATAAAAGTCCAAAATACACCTCAAAGTACCTCAAAGTTTAAAGCACTTCCATGAGAGATAATACCATGTAGTGAAAGGAGCATGTCCCCCAGTGTCTGGCAGAACTTAGTCATAGACTGAACTTATGAAGTATCTGAGCCTCAGTGTTTACATGTAACAAATGGATTAAAACTTACATATGTAAATAGTTGAGAGCATGTAGGCATTAAACAAATAGTGGTTTATTATATCATCATTACACAGTATAATAAGCATGTTAATGGAGACCCAAGAACTTCCTCCTTTTTAAAAAAGCACCTTGAGAACAGAGATATCTTATATTTATCTCTATTTTATCCCTATTGTTGTCCTAAGCAAAAGAGAGTAACAGACTCACTATGTCTGGTACACACACAAAATTAGATGTTAAGACAAACCCAGAATATGCCCCCAATGACCTAAGAGCCTTGTGCCATTTCTAATCTTTCTGAGAGTAATACTGATAGAGAAAAGGGCCTTGCTTATTCATTAAATGGTGATCCCACACAGTGGGTATTTGACAAGAAACAGTTAACTTTCCATTTTCTTATTGTTTAAGATTCTAAAGATGCTTGATGTTTCTTATCAAAAATTTACTAATCTATTATGCACCACTAAATCTGTGTAGAGTCCAATGTTTGAACTCATCTAGAACACACAGACTCTGTTGACAAATGCCTTTTTTCCCCCACAGCCTTTATTATACAATGACTCATTCCCTTGTGGGTGGTAGGTAACTCTGCCCTTGGTCACTAAGTGAATGATTTGGACAGCCTCAGTGGCTGGACATATTTGAGCTAAATGATGCATTAGGAAAGATGGGGTCACAGAAAGAACATAACACTGCACGTTGTCAAATGGTACATGGCAGATGTCAGGAATGTGGTGCAGATGGAGAGGCTGTGAATATGTTTCAGGTACTGCAGCAATTAGACAAGCAGAAATCCACACAGGTTTCCCTTGGATATTGGAATATGGTGTCATTGTTCTCAAAAATACAGATGGTGTTGCAATACACATAATAGCCTTAGCTCTCACCATCTGGACCCAAAAGAGACTGCTTGCTTGGATTCCCTAATCGGTGACCATGTTTCACTGAATAGGTAGCAATTAGAATTGACATTTCTCTACTTCTTTTTTTCATCCAACTGATAATCTTAGCATTCCTATTTTCTTTCTCTGAATTGCTCCCTCTAACCCTGTCACTTATAGCTCTCTCTGCTCTAAACTGTTAGAACACCTTATTCCAAGAAATTCTATTCTGCCTCTTTTTTATCATGTGTGAACAAATTTGTAGATGGGGATTTTGAACAGCACCCATTCTCCAAGGAAAGGTAGCATGCTCATAAATAATTTGGTTTTGTCAAAAGGCAGAAAAAAAAAAACATCCAACACAAGCTTTTATGTTGTACAACTTGAAAGGGAGGCACCATTTTTCTGAGCTTTAGTGAAGGCAGTACAAAGCAATCACTCAAGATCCAATCCTATTGGAGTGGCAGAATAAATCTCTGAGGTATTCATTTATGTTTTGCTTTTCTGCCCATTTTAAGAGTTGCCAGACCCCTAGGCATATGCTCACTTCAAGGGAGCTTTGTATAATAAGGCTGATAGTTGAGGTTGCCTCTAGACACTTTTGTTTTCCTGCAGCTGGATTTCTGGAAAAATTTCTAGTGAGCAATTTAAAGACCAACAGGGAATAAAAGTGTTCTGACTGAACTGTGTCCCCCAGAAAGATATGTTCATATGTTGGTCTTAACCCCCAGTACCTGTGAATGTGATTTAATTTGATAACAGAATCTTTGCAGTAAGTAAGTTAAAATGAGGTGATACTGGATTAGGACGGGCCTTAAATTCAATGACTGGTGTCCTTACAAAAAGTCTATGTGAAGACACAGGGACATAGAGACACACAGGAAAAATACCATATAAAAAAGGAGGCAGTGATTATAGTGATGCAGCTACAAGTCAAGGGACATCAAGGATTGCCAGCAACCAGCAGGAGAAGCTAGGAGAAGTCATGGAATAGATTCTCCATTAGAGCTGCCAAAAGGAACCAACCTCACCAAAACTTTGATTACATAGATATAGCTTCCATAATTGTAAGAGAATAAAATTTTGCTGTTTTTAAGCCACCCAGTTTGTGGCATTCTTAGGAAACTAACACAAAGTCAGGTCCCTGTGGGGCAAAAAGAGATTCTTCTGAGGCTAAAATGAAGTCACAATTGAAACAGGAGAGAAAAGAGCAAAATCTCTGGATAGCTCCACCACTTATTTAATTCTGTGATAATGAACAACTTACATAATGTGTTGGGAGCCATTCTTGCGGAATGCCCTACAGCTGAATCAATGGCTAGTCCGTGCAGATGGAGGAAGTTTGGCTTAATGAAAAACTGGTGAGAGAAGTTATGTAAATGTCAAACAATTGTTTACAGGTGTGTGGGTTTTGTTTTTCATGCGTTGTAAAGGATATAAATATGCAGTGTTAAATAAACTTGGGGCCACAGTATTCACTGTGAGCCCTCCCTACTCTATCTTCTCTCTCTCTCTCTCTCTCTCTTTCTCTCTCT
>PVKZ01000643.1:527710-686996 GCA_004027375.1 Macroglossus sobrinus | reverse complement strand
CTCCTTCTTCTTCTTCTTCTTCTTCTTCTTCTTCTTCTTCTTCTTCTTCTTCTTCTTCTTCTTCTTCTTCTTCTTCTTCTTCTTCTTCTTCCTTGCACCAACAGAGAGCTTTGTTTGGTGTCTTGAAAATTACAGATGTGTCTGTGAATGTTGATGAATGATGATGAAGCAGGTATAAAATGTTTTAGTATCTCTGGAGAGATTCAAAGAGCCATTTCTTAATCAGATTAGGAAATTGAATACCCATTATTACCACTTTGGAATTACTGTGTAGAAAAAACATTAGCATGTAGTTCAAATTAAAGTTACATTTCTGCATTTATAATTTGAATAGTTCTGTCAATGTAGGAAATAAAAAAAAAGTCATCTTTAAGCCACTAAGTAAAGAAAAACTGATATGTGTCACTTATAAGAAGACCCCAACTTCCTTCTTAATAGATCTGCTGAACTGGGCACCAGAACTCCATCTACATTCAAAGGATTGATTGCAGAGCATTAATTTCAGCAATAAAAGCCCAAAAGTTTTAAGAACAGGGTTGAGTTAAATGTTGTACAGGGCTTGTCAGGTCTGACAGTTGAAAACAGCAGAATACATACAGAACAATGTGGTTCTCCCTTTCTTTTCCATTCTCTCTTTCTCCCTTGCTTTCTTTTTTCATTTTTCTTTCCTTCCCTCCACTCTCCACACCCCTTCCTTCCTTGCAATGACAAGTTGTGCCTTTTCATGACACACAAGCTTTCCTTTCAGGCAAATAATTTTATGCCTCCTGTTTTCTCATGCATAGATCTTTTTGAAGGAAGATGGAAGATAGAGGATTTGTGTGAGGATCAGAAATGGCTATTAGGAAGAACTGACTATTCCTCTGTTTTGATTTTAGATACAAATAAAAGTATTGTGCCTATCATAAAATTGTTTAGATGTTATTTTTTAAAAAATCTGGTTTCAGGGAAAAAAAAAAGTTCATTGAGAAAATCAATCTGCTGGGCCCAAAGATTTGACTGGAAAAAATAAATCTTGACTTCTAGAACAGAAAGTAACATTTTCAAAGTCGGACTAATGAGAGTTGAACCAGGTAAACAGTTTATATTGCTTTGTGATTTTTGTTGCTTTTTGGGGTCTTTGAAAATCAACAAGCTCTATTCATTGTGTTTACTATTTACAGAGGAGAAGGCCAATACAAGCTAGCAGTGATAGCCCCAGGCTTCCTTTCACACCATCTTCTGTGATTATGTAGAAGCTAGTGATTCAGAAATAGTAGTTTCTTCAACCAGGCACTTCTCAAAGTGACAGAGTTTTAAGTTTCATATTACCTCACTAATTTAAACTGGGGCAAAATATAGTGTAATATAAAAATAATTTGTAAAAAAGCAAGTCAGTAGTGTTGACATAAGAAACGTCCAAAACTGGAGAGAAGTTTTATTAGTTTATTGGAGCCAAACTGATGACAGTTACCATGAAGCAAAATTTCAATGAATTGAGAAAATGCTTCAGAGAATGACAGTTTTGCAGTTTATTTTATACATTAGAATCAAAGGAGAAGAAGATATAAGGGGGGTTATATGAAATTCATTGGTGGTAGATTAAGGGGGTGGGAGAAAGCAAAGTGGGGAAATCGCTGATATTAGATGCAAAGTAAAACAGAGACATTTATTTCTTTTACACTGGTGGGTACAGGATAGTTAATACTTAACATTTACAGCACAAAGGGGTGGTGTGTGGGGAATAAGACAACCATGAGGGTTCTATGGGCTAGTGCTCTGGTGCTCTGGTGTGGTGGGTGAGCCCTGAGGGGTCTGGAAAAGCTTACTCTGACATTTCAAAGGTATGTTAGCTTAAATGCAAAAAGACAATAGACAGATAGATAGGCTCACTTGCATAAAGACTGACCTTTGTGAAGGAAGCTAGAGGCCTAAGAGATGACTACCCACAATGACAAGCTTTTAATTAAAAAGTTTTATGTTCGACCATCCTATTGGTTACTTTTGGTCTCTGAGTTTGTAAGGCCCACCACCACACAGGCCTCCCCCTGAGATTGTCAGGTTTAGTATGTGGCCATTTTTCATTCACAGTAGGTTTTATGACATCTGAGAGCTGCAGTTTCATTTTTTAACTCAGCGCATAGTTGCTGTTCCAGGACCCTGAGAAATAGATTCTTAATTATTCTTCAGTATTATACTTACTCCAACTAAATAAATATCAAAAGTGTATTAGTTGCTAATGTTGAGGGTTATTAGCTCTGACGATGGCATCATGCCCTCATGATTACATTTATCTTGGTTAGCTGTACATAGTCTATAAATGCAGGTGTGCAGATACTCAGAGAAAAGTTCTGGCCTTGAGATTTAATAGTGAAAAACAGTTCAACCCATAATTGGTTAAAAGTCAGAGAATAAATATGCTTATGAAGAATTCAATCTTTGAGTTATAGAGATTTAAAAAATCGTCAGCAGTTTTAATAGCATTCATGTCTATAGAAAAAGTATTTAGTTTTACACCAATGAATTAAAATGCAAAATATGGTTTCTAAAGATGTCCAGGAGTCAGTAATTTCTTAGATAGAAGAAACATGAGTTTAACAATATTGACAAGTTTGAACCAGGTAACAGGGATTGGTTATGTAACATGTCGTATCTCTAACAGTTAGTTGTGCTTTCTGGAAAGCTTAGAGAGGTAAGAAAAGGGAAATGAATTATTTTCCTAAGAACTATGCTGTTAAAAAAATTCTGTTAGAAGTAGTTTAGTCTTATAACATTGTTAATTTCCTTGACGTCTGGAATTTTATTAGGATGTTATGATGCTATGTTCTATCATGACTGTAACTTTTAAAATAACAAATGAGTTCTTACAGCAATACCTTACAATTAATATTATCCTCAGTACCTCACAGATAAGGAGAAACTAAGCCTTAGAAAGGCTCATGAAGCCGATATGTGGCAGAGCTTAATATGAAGCCAAGATATCATTTCATTCTACTACAGTGAGTGAGTTTACAGATCATCCAGCACACTGTGGTGAGACACATCTGCATATCTTCATTGCTCCTGTGATTGTGTCTGGAGTAAAAAAAAAAAAAAAAAAAAAAGAGGATATGCTCTATAGCAAATATGGGAAGGAAAAGATCCAGAGGACAAACATTCCTTGGCAACTTGCAAAACTGTTAATGATGCAGAATATCATCAGTCCATGATTATCCAGGACAGACAAAGAGATGATTAACAATTGAATGGGAAAGATTAGCCCAGTCTTTTGAGGCAATAGATTGCTATTGGATGATTTGCCGGCACAGGGTGAAGTATCAACCTGCACAATATAGTTCCACTGAAAAAGAATATTGTTCTTTTAGTTCTTTGGTTGGATAAGATTCTGGGGCCAGAGAGCAATGAAAAATATCACTGAAGTAAGTTACATGTTTTCAGAAGAAAGCAAGGAACTAGGATAGTCTTGAGGCCCCAAAGTATTTTCCCTGGGGGTGTTAGAGATACCAGGAAGATCTAAGGAGGGAAGTGGAAGTAAAGGGATTTCAGATACAAACTAACTTTGAGTTGTGTTCTTTGTTAAAATAGGCTACTAGATTATTTTAGAGAACAAAACAAACATGTTTGAAAGTTATTGCCTTTCCCATTTGATTTAGTGTGTTATAAGCATATTTTCCAGATCTCTGGTCTGACAGGAGTGAACAAATAGATGAACAAATATTACCTTGTCATTATGATAAAATTCTCTGAGCATGAGAAATTTTTTCTAAAACCTACAAAAGAGTAAGGTCCATCCCCTTTTTTAAGGCTGGATTGTAAAAAGTAGATGAAAGATTAAAAAATGAGTGGTAGGTGACAGACTCTTTCTATTTAGCCTTTAAAAAAATAGGGAGAGAAAAGGAGGAAAGTAGATAGCGCTGTTATCATGTTACAGATCGCGTCTGACATTGAGAACACAGTCCTGCAACACAGCCATCAAGTGCTAGGATCAGAAGCAAGATTCATATATTCTGCAAAATGGCTTAGTTCAGTCATTCAGTGAGTAAATACATTCCCTTAAGACACAGCAGAACAGTTGGCAGATGAAGTAAGCTCTTTGCTACTATCTTTGCCTGTAGCACTCATGGTAATCTTGTCAACAATGTGAGTATAACAAATTGCATCTGCTTATTTTTGCTCTTTTGTAAAGGTGAGAGAAGATATTTAACTTGAGGTCCATCCTCAGTTCCTTCTCAGCCTGAAGACTTTTTCTGTGTAGTCCTCAGATCAAGGCATTTATTTATAGATAGTCTTAGGCATGGCAACATGTGCTGGACTAAGAAACTGGGTCTCTCAAAAGAGAGGAATGGTGAAAAACAAACATATGAGCAAACAAAATATGAATTTAGATTCCTTCAGGTGGGCAAAGCAATTTGTTTTAAAATTTCTGCCTTTATATTACCTTTCCCTTTAATTGTGTGTATGCGCGCGCGCGCGCGCGTGTGTGTGAGAGAGAGACAGAGAGAGAGAGAGAGAGAGAGAGAGAGAGAGAGAGAGAGAGAGAGAGAGAGAGAGAGAGAGAGAGAAGGGGGGGAGGGGGAGAGAATATGAAAGGCCTTGAAAGGACATTTCAGAATGCCTGTGGTTTGGAGCTATGTGATCTGGAAATATTCCCCAGGTACCAATTGATTTTCCTACTCAACCCCTTAGAAATAATGATACATAGTTTTCAATCCAGCACATCAGAATCATGAGGATACTTGGCTAACACACAGATTGTTGGCCTCCATTCCCAGATTTTCTGATTCAGTAGGTCTGAGGTGGAACCCAGGAATCGATGTTTCTATCAAGTTCACAGGGGATGCTGATGTTGCATGGTGGAAAGCCACAGATCTAGTCCATTTGGATCATTACATTACATGTATTTATTTTCTCTTTACTTTTTATAGATGAGGAAACAGAAATTCAACATAATAAATGGCTCCAGGAGTTCTGATACCAATTCCAGGCTACCTGAGGTGGTGGTGTTTAGAAAGAAGATCTTTTACAGGACTGGCCCTAGCAAGTTTGTCAATCATTCACAGCTAACCAGAGGTTGGGTCAAGTGTATTCCTGTCCTGAGACACTGTCACCCTAGGATTGGATTAATAGATCTTTTGTATTGATTTTTTAAAATTATAAATAGCTTTCTTTGCCATGCTAAGAAACTTATTATATTAACCAGGCTTTTCCCCCTTCATTTTAATCATTTAAAATAAAGCTTTATTTTCTTTTTCATTTTAAAAATAGTATTTGGGCATGTTGGAAATACAGTAGCCGTATAAAGAAAAAAATAATAACCTTTAATTTTATCACCCAGAAATAATCATGCGCAATATTTTAAAGCTTTTGAAATTGTTTTCATTTAATGGGGTTGAAGGTTTGTTTTTTTTTTCTGAAGTATTTTTATGCAGAAGAATCACTATAATAAGTTTCAGAACATTTTCATCACCTAAAAATAAGCCACACTGGGGATGGGACCTGATATCTATATTTTAATAAGCCCCACCTCTAGGCAATTCTGATACACAGTAAAGTTACACACTGAGTTACAATGAGACTTAATGTGGAAGTGAATCTTAGTGGCCAACTGTGTTCTAACTAGAGTAATGGTTATTAACAAAGTCTGAACATCAGATCTATCTAGGGAAAAAAAAAAAATCAAATACTGAAATCTGGCTTCAGCTCCAGAAATTCTGACTTCGAATGAGCCCCCAAAATCAGCATCTTTAAGAATACCCCAAGTGATTCCTATTGAGACCCACATTGTTAAACAATCTTTTTATGCAAATAAAAAAGAGAACTCTCTGAGAAATTAAATTGTTTACCAAGGTCACAGAGCTAATTTAATGCTTAATACTTAAGCCAGTCCTAAATCATGTTTATTTTGTTGTATTTTATTAAGCTTTACAATCACCCCCCACATCCATTTTGGAAAAAAAATCACAAAATAAAAATAATTCAAGTATTTAGTTGTCTAATATGTTTGCCCAAAGAATATTCAAATTTTTCCAAATTAGAATGTTATCAATGTTTTGCTTTTTATTTTATCAATTGTTGTCCAAATGCCTCCTTACATATACACACAGCACCCAGAGTTACAGTTTCTTATATAAACATGGGTATAGAAGTCCCCCCTCATCTGTTAGGGATATGTTCTAAGACCCTTAGTGAATGCCTGAAACTGTGGATAGTACCAATCTTATATATACAAAGTTTTCCTACACATACAGACCAAGGATAAAGTGTAATTTATAAATTAGGCACAGTAAGAGAATATCAACAAGAACTAATAGGACAACTGTAATAGTATACTGTAATAAAAGTTATGTAAGTATAGCCTCGGTGTCTCTCTCTCAAAATATCTTTGCTTATTTTATTGATTAGAAGAAGATTCATTCTTATTGTATATCTTAGCAACTTCATCATAAGATTTTTTTTTCTTTCTTTATTAAGTCTAGAATCTTCACTTTTTCATTTAAAGGCAGCACTTTATGGTTTCTCTTAGTGTGTTTGAATTGCCAACATCACTACTCATGCTTTGGGGCCATTATCAAGTAGAACAAGGGTGACTTGAACACAAGCACTATGATGTCATGACAGTTGACATGAAAACCAAGATGGTTTAGTCACTATGTGACTAATGGGTGAGGAACACCTACAGAGTGGACAAAGGGATGAGTCATGTTCCATATGGGATGGTGTGAAATTTCATCATGCTACTCTGAACAGCACACAATTTAAAATTTATTTTTTATTTCTAGAATTTTCTATTTAATATTTTTGGACTTTGATTGACTGGGGGTAACTGAAACCACAAAAAGAGAAAATGCAGATAAGGGGGACCACCATATGTAGTCTTCTTCATGTAGAATATCAAACATACTCCATTATAAGTTAACATTTTCAATGGAAAATTGAAAATAGTCATCTCTATGTTGGCAAATTTCCAAGAAGGAAATAGATAGGACCTATGTCCTGGGCATTTACTAGACACATACCTCATTGATGGCTTTTGGAGTTACATACTCAACTAGGATAATTTTTTTATAAGTGAATTAATAGCTCTGAAGGCACTTTGCTGTTATAGAAACCACAGGAAGATTTTTTTTTATACTTTAAACAAACTATGCTTATTTCTCGAGGGTATTTATAAGTTCCACAAATGACTTAAATCTTCTTTTTTACTTTATTTCAAACTATTTTAAAAAGTGAATTAAAAAGAAAATACACAATTCAGTTATTATATGAACATTAAACACATTGCAAATAACAAGCGTATTACCTTGACTACATACTGATTAGTCTTACCAGTATATACTATATTTTTTTAACATTTGCACATGTAAAATATACTAATAAGTTTGCTTTTGTTTTATTTATTAGAAAGGTTTTGTATTTCATTAAGGTTTACAAATTTTGAAAATCACAGGACCAGAGAAAAATAAATAGGAGTGCTTAAGAAGTATTAGAGCTACTGGCCACCATCTAAATAAAATAAACACCTGGAAAGAAAATATTTTTAGGTGACTGAGGCATACTGACATCTACATTTTTATTTGGATTAACTTTACATATATGCTGTATGCATGTATATGTGTGCATATGCATGTTTATGTGTGTATCATGGATTTTATAAAACTTATCCAGGATCTCTATTAGAATCAAATTCTCTAAAGGGAAATGGCCCCTAACAGATAATTTTCTCTTTTTCATTTTATAGTATTCTGAGTTGGTGATGCTTTCTCTGTCCCCCAGTGGTCTGTAAATAAAGTCTCCATTAAACTTGTTTAGATAAGAAAATGATCCCTCTACAAAGTTTCTTTTCTTTACCAGGTATAATCTATACTTAAAGACTGAAAGAAATATGTTTATAAATAATAAATCCAAAATGGCAAATTTATGAACATTTAAGACATGTTTCTACTCTCATTTATTATATCACAGATTTCAACAGCTCTAATCTCCCAGACTGTAAAGAGGAATAGCCATTAACCAGATGAACTGAGGTTTGCTTTAACAAGACTGAGTCCCATGTCTGAGGCAAATTAAACATAGATGATATCTTTTCTCTCTTCTTACCACTGGCTCAGCCAAGACCACATTTTAAGGCTAACTTTCATCTTCTTTCAAGCCACATCTGGGTTTCCATAATTGTGTTAATAAAAATGGTCTGCTAAAGGGAAATGGCCCCTAACAGAATATTCCTTTTCAGTGCCCTTCTTAGCCTTCAAGGATAATAGAGAAATACTTCCAAAGAACACAACCGAGGGTGACCAGGTTACTACAACAAATCTGTGCTTTTCCAGATAGCAGGATGTGCTACTAGCTACTGCTTTCTACATTCCCCTTTTCTACACTGGTGCTTTTAATGTGATGATCCTACTTTTTCCATGTTTTATAAATTGAAAGTATTAAGTATGGTTTCAGTTTTATCTCAAAGATTGGAAAAACATGAGGAATAATTATGGATCTAATTACATTTAAAAATGAACTGTAGAAGCTGAACATGATTTTGTTTTTCTTCCACTGGGTAAGATCAGTTTGTTTATGCTCATATATAAAGCAGCATATTATGATAAGCAAAGTCATTTCTCAAATTGTATGCATAGGGAAGTGTGTGTGTGTGTGTGTGTGTGTGTGTGTGTGTGTGTGTGTGTACTTGTGCACGCATGGGCATATATATACACATATACTGAAAAGCTTAGAGACATAATTTAATAGATACAAATTGGATTGGCTACCTCACTTCCAGCACATTCCCAGAGGCTATTTCCATACCCCCTCCTCTTCAGATAAGATCCGATTTCCTGGCCACAATAATTGGTTTAGTGATAAGCACATGGACCAAATCAATCCACTAGGTCTACTATTTCAGTATTTTTCAGGGAAGAACTTGTGAGGAGACATTTGATTTTTGGTCAAAGAGCTATGAAGATATTAATTCAAATTCGTCATTTTTATTGTTTATATTCCCACTGAGGACATTCATACTTGGTATTCTCTCTGGAATTCTCTTCCCTCGATTTTTACATGGCTTACTGAGCTAATCATTCAGTCCTCAGCTCAAATGCTATCTCTTCAGAGGGAGCCTTTTTTATTTATACCTATCTCATGCAGTCTGCCTCGCTATGTCCCTCTCATGGCCTCATAAATGTGACCCGATCTTTAGTTACTATTTCAGCTTCAGCTTTATCTTTTACTCCCATAATTACATAGTTTCAATTACTCAGATAATTTGACTGGTCATATTTTTTTCTGAAGCCATGTCAGATGGAAGTTATAAGTGTAAATATAATCTAACCTGGGGTCAGGTACATACCTCCATGTTATGGGGATAAGATTTCCCTCTTGCTTCATTTTCTCAAGTGCCCGGTTTTGTACCAGAAAAGTGATTTTCAATGTGTGGCTCCTAGACCAGCAACATGGAACATCACCTGGGAATTTTTAAGGCACATAAATTCTCAGGCCCCACCCAGACCTTTTGAATCAGAAACTATAGGAGTACTTTAATAACCAGTATTTTAATCTGTGTTTTAATAAACCCTCTAGGATTTCCAGGTACCTGGAGATAATGGTGATTGCCTAGCTCCCCCCTCTGCCCACCCCAATATTCCTCTAGAAAATGATAAGAGAATAATTAAAAGAGAAAGATAAGTCTACACAAAAAACCATACCATTAACCTAACTTAAAGAAAGAAAATGTCAAATTTCAAAATAACTGTAAATAATAAAAAGAAAAATGGCCAAATCTCAGTGTACAATTTCTAAAGTTCTGGGAACCTCATTTCTCTACAGCAGGGGTTTGGTATGCAGAGACAGACTAAGAAAAACTACAGGGAATACAGAAAAGAGAAGCAGTGAAGAAGCCATGGGTCAATCTCAATATATCACTGGAGAGAATAAGTCTACCTTATGTCTAAAATTCCTAAAAATGTATATGGGTAGATCAGAGCACAGACTACAGGGAAAGGACTTAAAAGTATGTGCAGTCTGAAGGTTCAGTCTTCAAACATATAGATTCTGGGAATGAAAATAAAAGAAGAAATAAGCATCTTTTGACAATAGAAAGAAAAAGCAAGAAGGAAACATGTACAGTCATGAAATATAAAAGGTAACCATGGACAATAAGAAAACAAACAACCTGATAAAAAAAAAATAGATCAAAGACCTTAACAGACACCTTACCAAACATATACAGATGGCAAATAAGCACATAAAAAAATACTCTCCATCTTATGTCATAAATAGAATTTAAAACAACAATGAGATACTACTATACATCTATTAGAATGACCAATATCTAGAACATTGACAACAAAAAAAGTTAGTTAGGATGTAGAGCAACAAGAACTCTCATTCATTGCTGGGGATGCAAAATGGTACAGCCATTCTGGAAGACATTTTGGTGATTTCTTGCAGAACTAAACATACTTTTACCATAGGATTAATCAATTTTGCTACTTGATATTTACCTAAAGAAGCTGAAAACTATCTCTACACAGACACCTGCACACAGAGGTTTAGAGCAACTTTATTCATAATTGCCAAAACTTGGAAGTAAGCAAGATGTCCTTCAGTAGGTGAATGGATAAAATAAACTGTGGTACATCCAGACAATGAAATGTTACTCAGCAGGAACTACCAGGGCATAAAAAGACATGCAGGAATCTTAAAAGCATATTACTACATGAAAGAAGCCAAACTGAAAAGGTTACATACTGAATGATTCAAATTATGTGACATTCTGGAGACGGTAAATACATGGAGACAATAAAAAAAGTCAGCAAAGCACAGTGGCTTTTTAGGGAAGTGAAAATCCTCTGTATGGTATTATAACAATGGATATATATCATTATACATTTGTTCAAACCCGTAGAATGTACAACGCTAAGAATGAAACTTAAGTTAAACTGTGAACTTTGAGCGATTATGATGTTTAAGTGTAGGTTAGTTGTTGGTTAAAAAATGTACCATTCTAATGAATGATGTTGACAATGGAGGAGGCTATGCATGTGTTAGGCTAAAGGATATATAAGAAATCTCTGTACCTGTCACTCAATTTTGATGTAAATCTAAAAGAGCTCTAAAACAATAAGGCTTTTTTAAAAAGTGAAAACATGCACACACAACACACGCGCGCACACACACACACCTTTTACAATCCTTTACCACCAAACAAACAAAACTCCACTAAATTATCTGACAGAAGAGGAGTGGTTAAACAAGAACTCTTGAAAAATACCAAAAACCAAAAAAATCACTTGCTTTGGTACTAAAAGGCTCTATTGGAGAAACTCACAAGGAAAATAAATAAATAAAGTAGCATGCACGGGCCCATGTCTTGTTGCTGTTCTGTGGGGAGGCATGCTTGGTGTTTTTACAATAAGAGCTTAAGAAGGATCCCAGAAGCCAGAGAAAAAGACTGAACTTTAGCGGTCACTGCTTGTTGAGAGGCAATTTTTTATGGACCTCGCATATTTTTCTGCACATCTTGCTAAGTGACACATGGTCTAGCTTTTGTTCAAATTATCCTTTTAAAGATGTTGATATAGTGAGCAGCCTTAGGAAATAGTGTCTCCCTCTGGAGCAAAAGGCAGGTTTGATTAAAGCCTTGGAAGGTAAACAGAATGTTTTCTTACAGAACAAAAAATAAACATACTTATGCTCATTTTATAAGATTGGGTTTCCAAAGTTCTGGCATTCGCTCCTGGACTGCAACTCATTGCATGTAAGGATATCATATGTCCCTCTTCATATCACCATGTAGAAATACTGGCTTGAGTAACTAGTAAACACAGTATTCTAACTAGAGATATTGCCGTAAGTAACAAATTGTTCATTGTCTTTGATTTAGTGGTCTTATGTCTTCTGTCAGCATCCATAAAAATGCAACAGGTTACCTTGTTAGCTTGTAAGTAAAGTAAAATTTCAGACCTTTCACAGTTATAGATATGTGCATCTAAACAATCATAAAATTTAGAGTCATTAGGGTCAGAATCCAGGCCAAATGTGTTAGAACACTGGCTGATTCATTTGGAGGAAGCAGGGCAGGGCATGTAACACCTGTGAAGGAAGAAAGGAAGCAGCAGGATCATCTTATGGTGCAGCCCTTCCTGAAGCCTCTTATGCAAACCTTCAATCTACTTGAAGATGACAGTAAAAGGTGTTGGAATTTTTTTTAAGTAGGACTAGAAGGCTACAAGAGTGTTTAGCTTCCTTGGGGAGATTTCCCTGAGAGAAAAAAATAGCCCGTGGAAAACCATAGATAAGGCAATGTATAATACATGAGCATTTTTTCCCTTCTGAGAATGGGTTTCTCTACTGATGAAGGTCACCCATTGGAGAAAAATAAATTGTCTCAAAGAATTCATTCTTGTGATCAGTCTCATTGTCCTAGAAAACTCCCTTATTCCTGTTTGGAAATCAATTAAGAATTTACAAGGACTCTATGACAATAGAGCAGCAAATACTTGGGATTAAGATGAACTCCTTAAAAAAAAATAGATGCTATTATGGCATAAGAATAGACATATAGATCAATGGAATAGAATAAAAAAGCCAGAAATAAACCTCTACATTTATAGTCAATTGTTTTTCAACATTGATATTGAGATAATTTACTAAAGGAAAGAATAGTCTTTTTAAAAAGTGCTGAGAAAACTGGTGTCCATAAAAAAATGGATTTAGACCCTTTCCTTACACTTAAACAAAAATGAACTCAAATGGATTATAAACCTATATGTAAAGCTACAATTTTGAAACTCTTAGAAGAAATCATGTAGTAAATCTTTATAACCTTAGCTTAGGCAAAGATTTCTTTGATATGACATCATGAGAACAAGAAAAGAAGGACAAATTAGACTTCACCAAAATTAAAATTAAAACTTTTCATGTTTTAGAAGACATCATCAAGAAAATCAAAAGGCAACTCATAGAATGGAATAAAATGATTGCAAATCATATATCATATAAGGGATTTACTTCTTGAATACATAAAGAATGTTTAAAGCTTAATAAAAAGGATAAATACTCCAATTTAAAACTGCACAAAGAATATAAACTCAGAAATTCCTTATATAAGAGATTTAAAGAATATCTAAAGCTTAATGATAAATGAATAAATACTTCAGTTTAAATAATTGGCAAAGGATACAAATGAACATCTCTTCAAAGAAGATATGTAAACATATAAATAAGCAAATGAAAAACTGCTCAGTATCATTAAACATTTAGAAAATACAAATTAAAACTACAATGAAATATAATTTCATACCTACTAGGATGTTTATAATAAAAAAGACATAATAACAAGGAGTGGTGAAAATGTGAAAAAATTAGAACCTTCATACATTGTTGGTGCAATGGTAAAATGGTGCTGCTGATTTGGAAAACAGTTTGGCAGTTCCTACAAGAGTTAAACCTTGATACCAGATGACAAAACAATTTCACACCTAGCTATGCATCCAAGAAAATTAAAACCATGTGTCTACACAGAAACTGGTACATGAATGTTAAGAGCAGTCATATTCATAATAGCTAAAAAGTGGAAATAACGGGAATATCCGTTAGCTGATGAATGGATAAAAACATGGTGTTTGTGTAATGGAACATTTGGCCACAAAAAGGAATAAAGTATCGAGATATAGTATAACAGACACATTTTGACTGTGAAGAGAGAGGAACTAGGAGTCACTATTAGCAAGTACGGAGTTTCCCTTGGGGGCGATGGAAATGTTCTTCTGGAATTAGACAGTAGTGGTGGATGCATAACACTGTGGATATACAAAAAGTCTCCGAATCCTATGCTTTAAAATGATAATTTTTTTGTTGTGTGGGTTGTATCTCAATAATAAAAAATCGTAAAAAATTAAAAATACACAGCTAGACCTTAAAAGCGCTATGCTGAGTGAAAGAAACCAGACACACATTATACAATTCTGTACATATAAAATATTCAGAACAGGCAAATCCATAAAAACAACAAGTGTTCCTAGCACTTGCCAGGTGCTGAGAGTGGTGGTGGTGAGCGGTTAGTGACTGTAATGGGTGTGAGGATTCTTTTAGGGGTGAAGAAAATATTTTAAAATTAATTGTGGTGATTTTTGCCCAATTCTATAAATGTATTAAAAAATCTTCATTGTGTACTTTAAAAAGGTAAATTTTACTTCGTGTTAATTATATTTCAATAAAACATAAAAAGACAACAATTTTATCTAAGAAGTAGAAAGTTATGTAGTACCCATACATAATGAAATTGTTTAATAAATCTTTTAATCTTATTATCTAAGCAAAAAGAGGGGCTACTATGCAAACCAAGCCCAAGTCCACAAAAAATGTAAACCCTGTGGTGCCAGGTAGAAAATAATGTGCCTATGGCTGCTGAGTCAAAGCGTTTCCAAAATGGAAATGGATGGGCTTTGAGTGGACAGAATAAACAAACAAACGACAATAAAATTTCATTTGGTTGAGCCACAAACAGCCACTATATTGCTCAAAACTGAAAGGAAACATACCTTGTGATTAGTGCCACCAGATCTCTCCTTCCTCTACTCTAACCTCAGCTGCTTTAAGAAGACAATGAGAGGTAGGGTTGAGGCCTTTCTGTTTCCAAAGACTACCAAGGGCCATATATAACAGTCTAAGTAGGTGAGGGAGCTTATAGGAGGGGGAGAACTTATATTGCCATCTTGCCCAATCTTGTGAAAGGAGGGGGCACCTTAATTCAACTCATGGAATTTGGGCAAGCTTAGTGGGAAAAGAAAGCTAACATGACCTTGTAGGTGAGGCTTTGGGCAGATTCAATGCATTGATGTTGTTTCTATGCCTAAATATATAGGAAGAATTGATATTATATGCTTTGACATAAATGCCAGAGATGACATTTCTGATCAGAATTTGTTTCATGTAGAGAGATACTCATACCTTCAGTGTCTCTTAACTGTAAAGACCACTTTGCCATACAAGTCTCTGTGACTTGGGATTTTACCAAGCAGAGCCTCAGGTAAAGGAATCCAGCCTCTACCTGGGAATGTTTCTTCAGAATTTGGTTGTTGCCTCCCTTTTGAAAAGAAGCTATTAGCTTGTTATTGGGCTTTTGTTTAAAGCAAACCTGTAAATCAGGGGGGATTTAATACTCTGCAGCTTGGTATATCTATTTTGGGGTGGATCAGTTTATACTTACTGACAAAGTATGAGGAGACCATCAAGACTTGTTTTTTTCAATTGGAAATGGTATATTCAAGAATGTAGAGGGCCTGGCTTCTGCAGTACCTCAGTTTTCCAAGAAAAGGTGACAGCTATTCTATTTGGGAGAATCTTACTCCCAACTCCACTGGCCATAGCAAAGTCATTGGCTCAAAGAAACTCTCGATTTTTAAAGTTTCTCCTGAATGCTTGGGCCTGGTTAACAGACGGTTTGGCTAAGCTGGCATTTGATGGTGTCCACTGTGCTGCTACACCAGCTACACATCAGTAAAAATGGATGTGGCTGTTTCACAAGGTGGATAGAATATAGGGTTCTTCTCACAGCTCTGGCCAATACCCACTTTCATGCCCATTTTGTTATTACTGTTTCTTGAGCTTTTGCCAATGGTCTCGCTCTTTGGCCTGCTGCTTAGAAAACCAGAGATAGGCAGATTAAAGACATCCTTTGGGGCAAATTAAAGGCATCCATCAGAGCAGATTAAAGGCACTTTTGAGACTGCTGATTGAACCATCTGTGTTACTCACAAAAATGCCCATGGTGAAGGTCTGTTCTCTGATGAGACCAACTTTAATCAAGCTTCTTTTAGAGCCTGAACTATATAAATTGTCACATCTGCCTGGGTATCATTATATCATATACAGCAACACATCAACCACCGTAGACTGGGCACAAAGGGCTCTGCATTCCTGACGTAGGTAACTGTGTTGCTGCACCAGTCCAATCAGCCAACTCTGGCTATACCCTGTGGCCTTTGAAATCAATTATACCATGTTTTCAGCTTTCCAGATCATTTTCAGACTGAAAATATGGTGCAGTTGTATACCACTCAACAACGGGCTAATAGTAAAGATGTTTGATAGACTTCCTATGTTCCTTGTCACACATAGGCATCTGCCTTTATTGAGGTTAATATGGCCTCCTTAAAAAATAGACTACAAAAGATTTCTGACTGCATCTCTTTTACCTGCTGTATACCTTAGTAAGGTGGTTTGGTCATGAAATGAGTTCTTCCCAGAGAGGGTTTATTTTCTCTTAGCTGTTTCCTGGGTAATGATCAGGATGAAAGACATAGGAAATAACATTCACCTATTTTGAAAAATTGAGATTTCTCTATGACTGTTCTTGGGCATTATGCTTTTTTCTTTTTCCCTAATGATAACCCCAGGTCTTCCAGTTGGCTCATCCTTTGAATGACAGCCCAGCCCAAAGAGGACGTAGAGATTAAAACTTAATTCTAGGTTCTCTTGTTTGATTCATAGGGTTCAAGATTATAAAGATAATAACCACTAGATTGAGTACATTGCTTGCAGGATCCCCCTTTGGAGGTCATGTGGGACAAAATTAGGGAGCATAATGGGTCTCAGTAAGATTTATAAAAATTTACTTTTCCCTCTTGCACTTGATTTTTTTAGACAAAAGTTCTGAGTGCACATAGAAAACAGGCCACGTTTTTTGGCAGTGGAATGAAAACAAGATCTGGGTACCCGGGGAGAGAACACCGAGGACTCTGAAAGATACTAATGATTTCTGTCTTTCAGAATTGACTCCAGAGATGTCTTCATAAAGGAGAACTCCACGGTGTGCTCTTTTCAAACCATTGTAAGTCCCTTAAATTTAACTGAGTTTTGCGTCTGCCATTCCCATCGAGACAGTCCTGACTGTGATTTGATCACATTTTCTCTTAAACTTGCTGAAAGGTCTACCAGAAACAACAGGGGAGGGCCCCAGTTTCTGCCTGCCATTCTCTTCTGATGTCTTCCCCACCCTGTTCCCAGTTATGCCATAGGGCAGACTAATGCTATACAGTGTGTGGTGTGAATAAACATGACAGATTGGACTAACTGCCCTTTGGAAATTCTTCCAAAAACAATGATTGAAATTGAACTATAAAACCTAAAATCTGCCATCTGATTAGGAGGCCATACTGGAGGTACTATCAACCTTGTTATCAGACTGATGTAGAGTTTACTTGGTAGGCCCTAATAATCATAAACTCTTTTAAGAGGTACCATGCGTGCCTTCTGGATTATACTTCTTGTGAGAAATTCAGACATTTAACTTCTCTCTCCAAAAATATGGTGACCTGTACCTTACAGGTGGTCATAAGAGACCTTGAAATGTTTAACAAAACACCAACAATTGATCACGCAGTCATCAGATGACTGCAAGATCTCTCTAAAGTAAAGCTACCTTTATATGTTTGGGGGAATTTCTTGAAGGCATAACTAACTCATTATTTATATTCAACCTGTAAATAGTTATCCAGATGATAGACAGTTATCCATATAAGCGACATCCAATTAGAAAAACTGGCAATAAATTTGTGTTACATGAGCTGATGTCATCAGTAATTCAGATTTTACCATAGAAAACATTTGGTTTAGCCCTAGTTATTTGACAAGGGTTATCATGAATGATAAAATTGCTCTAAATTTACTCTTTATGGGCTAAGGCACAGAGTCTGAGAAAATCCTAAAACATCCTGCTGTACCTGGATTAATGTCTCAGGTTAAGTAGAAAAGTCAATACAGAAACTTAGAGAGAAAGCCACTTGACTTTCTAAGGTAGAACCTGATGGCTTATGTGGTTTATTCAGTTGGCTAGCTCTGGAATCCTGGGAAGCATGGTTGAAGCACCTTACTGCCATAGGTGGCCTTATCCTGTGGCTTAGAGTCTCGTTCATAGTAGCCTTTATTAAATGCTGTATGAGACAAATTGAATGGACTTAGTCTCAGCCTAATCAGAATAGGCTTTGAGTGGTATACTCATGGGGAAATTTGCAAAAGCAGGGATGACATAGAAATGAGGGGTGAGTATTATTGGGAGACAATTCTTCATAGGTCTCCTGCATTTCTGCACAACTTGTGAAGCAAGACATTGAATTGACTGCCCCTCATTCTAAACTTGCACAGCAAATGACTTTGAAAGTTGTGTCTCCCTCTATAGCAAATGACAGATATATTTAGAGTCTTAGAAGGCAGAGACAGTGTCTCCCTCTGGAGCAAAGGGTAATCATACTTTCTGATCATTATAAAAGATTCTATTTTCATAAGCTCAGTATTCCTATTTTATAACGGTACCTGCTATTACCGGGAGTATAAATATCCTTTGTCTCTGATACAGGACTGTTATGTTTTCTACTAGCAAATCCACAAAACTGTGGCAGGCTAACTTGTTAACTTGCCAGTAGAGTAAAATTCATAGTTCTTGATATTGTTCAGAGAAGTTAAATGTCAGAACTAGAAATAGCACTAATAATACTAAAGATTGATCATTTTAAAGGTGCTGAGAATTTAGCAGGTATATCTCCTGCTGGGGTGGGAAAAAGAGACAATTTTAGGGCAACATAGAGCAAATCCACAGGGCAAAAAGAAAGTCTATTGTCTGCATTAAACTATCACTAAAGAGACTGACATTAGATGACAACAGAGAGCTCACAAAGATCATTATGCCAGAAAAAGTATGATGAAAGCAGTTTGTTAAGGTACATTAATTGTTAGCATTCTGTAAATGGACTGTGAATCAATGAAACAAATTCAATTCAAGTAACATATTGAATATATTGAACAGCTACCAGGTACGAAGTCACTATGCTGAGACCTACAAATGATGCAGAGATGAATAAAAAGAGAAGTAAAAGGTAGTTTATAATATGGGTGAGAAACATTTGTATAAATCATATTATAAGTTTAAATAAAGTGAGTTAAATAAATTGTATAAGTTATACAAAAATAAGAAGTGGCAGTAATAAGGGATTAGAAATTTAAAAAAAAGAAAATTAGGTGAGTTTCCTTTGTTTTAGCATGGCTCTATATGTATGAATTTGATCTCTCTGGTTAGTCTGTATGTTCCAGTGGAAAGTTAATAGACAAGCTTCTCCTTGAAGAAGGTCAGAGCAGAGACCTTGAGAGAACATTCATTATAAGCTCTGCAAAATATGACCAAGCCTTAGTAGCACTAATCTGGATTTACCCAACTTAGATTTTAGAGCTGGGATCACTCATCATTCATTGAGCAAAACATTATTTGAAACAGCAGACAGCAAATGATGGTGGATTTAAGAAAAAGAGGAGGTATGTGAAGAAAAAAGCATCCTTCATCTTATGTTGGGATCTACTTCTGAGCTTAAATTTATATACATGGAGAGACACAGAACCTAGATTCCTGCTTCTATCTCTATGATTGCTCATAGCAATGCAAAGGCATCTCAGAATTATTCTTTCATGGCATGACCATGGTGGTGTTTCTCCTTAAGCATTTGTACACATAGATTGTGCAAAGTAAGCTATGGTAAAGTGATTTTTCTTAAGTTTTACATTTGAATAAAACACTTGAAAAGGTAGTTTTACCTGCCAGCAAAATTTTAAACTCACAATGTATATAGTCTTACTAGCAATAGACTCCTTTGGGATCACTCACAGGAAGGTTTAACCAACTAACTTACGTGAAAAACACTTAGCAAATAGTAAAATGATAAAAAAATATTTAATAATTAATTTATTCTTTCCAAGTCTTGTTCTAGAAATAAATTAAGGCTTATTATTTATATTTTAATTAATAGCTGGCCATCTACATTTTTTTCTAGGAGCAAAGCAACCGAGATACTATCTTAAAGATTTATTCTGACTCTGCCATCTTCCCCTAGAGTTCCCATGCTAGAAAAGACCTTTCTTCAGAGGAAAGATATACTTTTGGGGAGAGTAAAATATATTTTACATAGATATATTACATATTTTATTATGTACATATACTTTATATATTTATATATATATGTATTTACTTTTTTCTGTAAATATATTTCTGTCTCAGAATATTTAGAAAGGAAAGGCAGCTAGAAAAAAATATAAATTATCCTGAGAGATAACCATTGTTGGCATTATTGTGCATACTTCATTTTCTAAACAACATGTACATTGTTTGAGCGCTTGCCTGTTTTAAATTTTTTTCACCTAACAAGGTATTATGAACATTTTCTAATGTTCATAATATTCCTCACAATCATAATTTTAAAATTATAAATTATTACATAGTATTTTATTTGCAGATAGCATAATTAATTTGCTTAATTATTGTTTTATTTTGTTTAGTTAGTGTAAAAATGTGTACTTAATGTGTTAAACAAACACCTATCACATGATACAGCCATCCTACTGCATAGATATTTACTCAAGAAAAGAAACATCTATTCATACAAAGGCTTATATATGAATAGCCATAGCAGCTTTATTTATAATCCGCTAAACTGAAAATGACCCAAATGTACGTCAAAAAGTGAAAGAATAAATAAAATGTGGTGTATACACATAGCACAGTGTTACTCAGCAATAAAAAGGAAAGAACTATTAATACATAGAACAATATGGATGAATCTCAAAATCATTGTGCAGACTGAAAGAATCCAGACATATAATATATGTTGTATGATTCTATTTTTGCACATCCTATAGACTACAAAGTACTGTATAGTGATAGCAGTTGCCTGAGGATTAGGGTAAAGGGAGAGATGAATTGCAAAGGGGCATGAGAAGACTTTTGAAGGTTATGAAAATGCTCATTATTTGAGTTTTCTGCTTGTTTCATGAATGGAAATATAAGTGAAAATTCATTGAGTTATACACTTGAATTATGTGTTGTTTAGTGTACATAGATGGTACCTCCATAAAGTAATTAAAAACTCCACAAACGGGACTACATCAAACTAAAAAACTGCTCAGCAAAAGAAATCATCAACAAGGTAAAGACACAACCATCTGAATGGGAAAATATATATGCAAGCAATGCTTCTGATAAGGGACTAAATATACAAAATATACAAAGAACTTATACGACTCAATAACAGAAAACAAATGATCCAATCAAAAAATGGGCAGAAGACCTGAACAGACAGGTCCTCTTCCTAGAGGACATACAAATGGCTAACAAATATACAAAAAAATGCTCAACATTGCTAGCTATTAGAGAAAGGCAAATCAAAACCACAATGAGATATCATCTCACACCTATTAGAATAGCTATAATTAACAGGACAAGTAATAACAAATGTTGAAGAGGATGAGGAGAAAAAGGAACCCTCATACACCGCTGATGGGACTGCAAATTAGTATAGCCACTATGGAAAACAGCTTGGAGTTTCCTCATAAAACTAAGAATTGAACTACTATATAATCCAGCAATCTCACTACTGGGTATTTGCCCCAAAGACTTGAAAACTCATATCCAAAAAGATATTTGTACACCAATGTTCATAGCAGCACTATTCACAGTGGCCAGGACATAGAAGCAACTGAAGTGTCCTATGATAGATGATTGGCTAAAGATGCTGTGGTACATATATACAATGAAATATTACTCAGCCATAAAAGAGATGAAATGATGCCATTTGTGACAACATGGATGAACCTTAAGATAATCATGGTAAGCGAAATAAGCCAGACAGAAAAAGATGAAAAATCACATGATATCACTTACATGTGGGATATAAACTTAAAAGCAACAAATGAGCAGGACAAACAAACAGGGACTCAGGGACATGGACAATGAACTAGTGGTTACCAGAGGGTAGGGGTTTGGGGAGGACGGGAGAGATAGATGGGGTAAAGGAAGTCAAATATAGGAGGGTAGGGAGAGGGTGAAGTGGGTAAAGGGGATCAAATATATGGTAGCTAAAAGAAACTAGACTTTGGGTGGTAATCACAAAATCGAATATAGAGATGTCAAATTATAATGTACACCTGAAAATTATATGATTGTATTAACCAATGTTACCCCAATAAACTTAATTAAAAAAAACTCCACAATTTGGTATGAAAGCAGTGTGTTGACATGTGATGGCCAACTGAATTTATAAATCCATTTTTACAAAACTTTGCTTCTTGTAACATATTTCTAGAGGTTATTTTCCTGGGGAAAAACGATGTGCACTTTTTAGAGCTTAGGGCACTTATTGTACAACCGCCCCTGAAATACATCTTAATATTCAGAGTTCTACTAAAAGTATAAATGTATGCTTGTTTTCTGACAATTGGGAAGCTACTTTTATTTGTGCATCCTTTTATAGAAGTATAAATTAAACACACTTTGTTGTCTATACAATTCTTTTCTGGGTGAGTTAGTAGATAGAGCAAACAAATTGATTCTCAAATCAGACAATGTCTCGTTCTAGGAATTAGTGCTTATGATTCTGAAGACAAGAGAAGGAGTTATGTGCACCATTGGTCAGAATCTACCGAACAGAATCTTCTTGGTGTTATCTAACTCAAACTGCTCAGACCTATGTGTGGAACAAGAACTTGAAAACTTCCACATAGCCCAGGAAACTGGCTATGGAGATCAAAACATGAATCTCATTTGCACTCAGTCATGCAATAAGGCTCAGAAGCAGCCTGGGCTAAGATCACCATGGTCCATGAAATCCCACCTGGCCCTCTCCATTGCTGACCTCACTAACATCATGAAAGTATGAGGAACACTGAAATACCTATATCCTGTGGCTCCTCAGCAGCAATCCTTAAAAAAGAAATTCCTACAGAAAATATTTGTTACAAATATTAGTCTGTGTGATTTCATAGAAGCAGCAGGTGTTGGAACAGGCTTCAAATATGTGACTTAGGACATTATTTCATTTTGCTGAAGCTGATCTGCACAGTAAAATTTATTTTATAAGATTGTTGTAAGGAAAATGAGATAATATATGTAAAAGCTTACCACAATACCCAGTGAAATGTTAGGTAAATATTAGCTTCCTTCCTAATTAAAAAAAAAAAAAAGTAGACATACATAAGTCCTATTTTTCTAAATAGAATGTTACTGCATCTTATACTATTTAATCTGTTATTGGAAGGAAAACAAGACATCTATAAAAATGTTTTGTAAACTGTAGAGTGCTATACCTATGTAAAATATCATCATTATCTTTCCTTTTGCATTCCATAACACCTGATCAAAGTTAGCTCTTTAGAAACAAAGTCTGTAATGATTGCTAAAGAGAAAAGAGAACAAGTACTCAAACACTCAAGTGATTCCAGGATGCCAAACTATTTTTTTTTATTTAAAAAAAGAAAAAAGAAAAAAAAAGAAAAGCCCTGTGCTGACTATGTCTACTGAATAATTACGTTGAGGGTGCCAGTGCCTGCTGTTGGCGGTGGTTTAGAGTCATTGTGAAAAACATGGAATGGGGCCATATAATTTATTTAAGGAAGGAAAGTTGTTGGATAAAATATATTTACAAAAGCATTAATGGCTATGGTTTCTAACAAAGGAAGAGACTTTAAGAAAATCAGTCTAGAAAAAAGCACTTTCTTACCCTTAATAACAAGGTCTATGTTGATAACGACTGTGAATTTGAAACAGCTGGCCTGCTGTTAACAAAATGCTTACATGAACTGCAAAACTGGGAAGAAAACCAGAGAGCCTTGTTTCCTAAGGGGCCATAAGGATGCTGACATGCTCTCTCTAAACCTCATGACAGCTTGGGAAATCTCTGAAGTCACCTTGTATTTTTGGAAAGTGGGAAGACGCACACACACATAAACACACACACGAACACGCATGTCCTGGGAAACCATCCAAGTTTTAAAAACATCTTTTCTTTTCTTTTTGTGGCCCTCTGCTGTGATTTCAACTCCCTGAAAAGAAGGACAATCAATAGTTATTTTTAGATATTTAACACACCATGAGCTTGGTAATTAAGCAAGGCAGTGTTTCTGAGAATAGTTTGCTTCTATATATGAAGGTAATATTTGCATAAGCGTTTTTCTTCCCTGTAGCAAATGTTTGTTAGCTCACTCAAGACTTTAATTTCTGTCAGCCATGTATAAAGATCATAATTATTTGTATTGCTCTAAATTGTTTCTCTACCTTGTACCTAACCCAATATGACACAATGAAAGGGAAATGACCAGAAAACCTGACCAAGTGGAATGGCTAACAGAAGCACCAGATCATTGCTTTTCTCTTTTGGAATAAAACAAAACAAAACAAAACATGAAGTAAAACTTAAAAGACTGAGAAATACAGGGGAAAAAAAGAGATAACAGTTGGTAAGCTGTTCTGACAGCAGGTGAAAAAAAGATAATGTCATGACCATTACATTAAGAACAATACAAAAGAGAGAGTCTCAAGTAAGAAAATCATGCTTATTCTAAACAATCATACAGGAAACAATAAAGATAATTATTCCAAGTTTAATAAGCAGCAAATGGATTCCTCATTTACATCCTCTTTGAAGACACAATCTCTTAAAATAGTTTTTTTTCCCCCCAGTGAGAGTGGGAGGTAGGCTCTCCACAACTCTTCACGTTCTCTGTCGGAGCTATGCCATCTTCTTATAATTGCAAGGTCTGCTTCAGAGGCATGAAATCCATGGGAGAGAGATGCTAGGACATTAGCACATTGTGAACATCTGACCTCTGTTTTGGGGAAATGATGAAAAATTAATGGGTGCAGATGTGCCCATTCTGCAGTGGACAGATGTTCACTTTACATGCCATTTAGAATTCCCTGGGGTTTTGACTACAGGATGATAAATACAACAGCTAAATGATATGAGAATAGCAAAAGTACTAGAAAAACAAAAGTTTATGCAACAGGATGATCACATTGTTCCATCAACTGGCACTGGTATAACTAAGAATGTGATGTTGGGATGAAGATGGCTTCATCTTGGGCAGGTGTCACACACTCAAACTGACTTGGAATACTGTGACCTTTGCATGGGTCTTATCAGAGGATGAGTCACTTTTAAATGTTTAGCTGGAGTCCAAGACAGGTGAAAGTTATGTACTTGTATATTAATTTGGTGATCTCTGGCTACTTTCACTGACATTTATTAAACAAGTTTCATAGTTAGACTAGGCTGTGCTTCTGGTATTATACTTCTGTGATATTTTCAGGGGTTGTCATATAATATACAGATATTATACAATATATTTTTCCAACAAATATGGAATAAAATGGGCTTTTTTCTTATATAATCTTTACAAACTAAGTTATGCAAAAACAATTTCCAAGCAGAAAAAATCATCTATGGAAAAATTTGTACCCATTTCTTTAGACCTAACCCAATGTGGGTTTCAAAATAAGGTATAACATTGAAAATCTTTGTCATTCAATAAATGTTTGGTGAATATCTACAATATGCAAAGTTATATATTAAGGAGAATAATTGCTATACACAATATACAACATCCAATATATGTGTATAGTATAATATATACAATATAGTTATTTATTATCTAAACTTACATTTTGGTGCATTTCATATATAACTACTTAATATATAGCAATATGGATGGTTTTTGTATGTTGTCTGGGCCTTCAAACTCCAGTTATATAATAGTCTTTATGCAGCTACATATGACATGTTATCAGAGAGAAATTTGGTTAATAATTTTAATAGGTTTTTAGAAAAATAGAGAACAATATTGTTTAAAATAAACAAGAGTGGTTTTGTGGAAGGGGAAAGGTAGAACAGGATATAGGATTATAAAGAGTGAAAGAAACCAATAGTCTATGCAAACATAGCCCAAAGAAAGCTCTATAATTAAGATCTTTCATGTCTTTTTGGGAGCCAGGGAAACATAGTATGTTAGTCAGAGAGGCCACTGGACATTTTTGAGCAGTGAGGTAAAATAAAAAAGCCAGTTTAAAAGAATCACTTGCTTTCCCAAATAAAACTTTAATAGTTAGTGCCATATCAAGAAAGGCAAACAGATTAAATGAAACCTAGAGAATAATTCTGTTCTAAGCAGTCCTAGATATAATCTGTATCTTTGTAAGAGGCAATGACTGGAGTCTGTCTCTAAGCTTTGCAAGCTGAGTTGGAATCATGAACTATATGTCCTTACTTTATCTAAATGGAGCATCCTTCATATAGCAAGGTAGAATTTTTGAGATGTCTCAGAAGAGGTTAGTTTAGAAAAACCAAAGTTTGGAAATTGATAACTATGTTTAAAGGTTAAATAAAATAAAATAAATATATATATATATCTGAAGAACAGAAGGCTGCTGGTGAGATAATAAGTTTTTAGATGCTCTACTAAAACTAGAAAAAGTAGATAGGTGCTTAAATTAAGCAAGACAGGAAATTGGATGAAAGTAGAAACATCATGACTAAAGACATTTGGAACCCTAGAAAGATGTAAAAACAATATTTGGAATCCATTTTACTTAAAATAGAACATGTCTATGAACTAATCTCTCTAAAGAGAGTGAAAGTGGAATGAAATAAAATCAAAAGACTAGAGATTCCTTCCAGAAATGGGATTTTATGAGATTAAAAAAAAAGACATCCAGTAAAACTCGCATTATTGTTACTTTCTACATTTCTTCTTGATCACATAATCTAAAAATTCCTCCCCTCTCACTCCTCTTATCAATATCTCATAACATCCCCATTTATTTCTTTCACAGCTCTTAATGCTAATCTGAGATTATCTAGTTTATTTTGTTTAAGTTACTAGTATAGTGCCTTTTCTTTCATACGAATGTGTGATCCATGAGGGCAGAGAAATGGCCATTATATCTCTTCTATATAATGCCTTGTTTTGTATATAATAGGTGCTCAATAAATATTTGTGGGAAAATAAAACAACACATGTAGTTGCTAAAGTGATGGGGTAAATGAGGTAGAATGAAATGAGAAACAGGATCCTCTCTTTCTCTTAGTGTTTAAACTATTTACTTCAGAAAAGACATTTTGGAATTATTTCAATTTCTGGCTTTTTTTTTTTTTTCAAAGGAATGCAGGGCAGAGTGGCAGTGACTGTCCCTCTGATAAAAATCCCAAGCGTTGTTTAGGCTCGCCCTTTCTCAGGTTTCTCGAAGATTGTTGGGTACCTCCTGGTCTGATCCTTTTTGCTTGAGGAATTGACTGTATTTCCAGAAATTATTTTTTTCTCTTCTATTATGCTTGTCTGATGTGGCACTTATACTTTAATGCCTTATAGATAAAATGGTCTCTGTCAGTCTGCACTTCTCATGCCTGGAGAAAGTTTTACCTCTTCATAAAATCCTGTAATGCCCCAGTGTTTAAAAAAGATCTATCACTATATCAGTAGGTCTTTACGGGCTCTGTGTACATTTCTTTTGCAATGCAAGGTTGGTTCTCGCAAAAAGGGACAGAAATAAATGGATTTGTGTGTGCTAACAAATGTCAAGAATTGAACTCAATTTATACTGAGGTGGTATTAAATAACTAAAGCAAACTATAGAATATCTCAGATGCAATAGCATCAAGCACGACAAAACAACTATAGCATGAGATTTTCTCTTCATAAGTGGTTACAGGAAGATGACTATTTTATTCACCAGTTTGGGCTATAGATATTTCATGGTTACTGTTTCATTTTTTCCCCTCCTGACAGATGTTTAGAGGCCTGATGCCTGTTGAGTTTAGTGGGTAGACAGGGTACAATGGCCATGACCTGCTTCCTGTCACCTGTTCTACACCAATCATCTTTGTGGATCATAAAAGCTTTTAAAGGCTTCTTTTCTAGGTGTTAGTTGAAGGAAGAACTGTCAAATTTTAAGCTTTAATAATAATTCAATAATAAAATATATTACTAATCTCTACTGTTTTAGAACTGGGTAGTCACAGACTGATAGATTTCTGTCAAGGATATGATTGTGTGTGTGTGTGTGTGTGTGTGTGTGTGTGTGTGTGTGTGTGTGTGATCAAACACAGAGACAAGGGGCTGTGTCAATATGTGTGCAGGTGACTCAGAGCAGCCTGATGTAAAGGTATGCTATCCACAGGGTGAGAAGCTCTCGAGCTGCTGCTTCTCTCTGCAGTATTGCTCAGTTGCTGCCTGCTATGTCATGGGTATGTGCAGTAAGTCAGTCTATCAACACCTCAGTTATCTGCAGTAAGAAGATGAAGGTAGCATAGCCCTGTGGCCAGTAGGTGGGAATTACATGATTACTTGGTGGTGGGTACTTGGGTCAATTAGGCACCTCACTCCACTACCCAACCGTCTGCCAAATAGCCATTCTACTCCCTATCCCTCTGCCATGAGGCACTGAACCTTGTGTTCAGAAGCTCTTGGGGAGTAAATGAAAATATGTTTCTGCACTGCTGAACAATTCCTTGTATTAGATTCAGAAAGTATTTACTAAGTAGTTTATTTACGCTCTGTGCTTTGATAGCAACTATGATGAATAAACATACAGCAATAGTAACCAGAAATGTGAACTGATGCAGGAGTACTTGAGTAATTTAAACCAAATAATGCAAACAAATAACACAGAAAGCTGGCAAACAGGAAGCAGGTAGCTCCACTAGGAATGTGCCCTGAAATCTGATCTATTACACAAATTTTCTGCATTCCTGCAGCTGGCCAATAGTATTTTAGGAAAATGCATATAGAGTGCCAACTTCTTGTTTTACCTAGGAAAGAGATAAAAAAAAAAAAGCATAAAAAAACTTCCACCCAAGAATTTATTTTTGACCTACAAAAATGTGATTTTAAAAAGGAAAGAGAAGGAATGGTCTTTGGTATTGAAATGGTCAGAAACTCCCCTTCTATTTCTATCACAACCCACCAGAGAATGCCCTCTTAAAAGGGCAGATGCCTCCGAAGGAGAAAGCAACAACAAGGAGGAGAGGGCAATTACAAGGAAAGACAGATTCCATTCACACAGCTCCTGCACTCATTGTGTTGCATGCCCTTACTCTTTAAGTCTGAGCAATAACTGCAGAGGAAAGAAGCAACTTGAGAGCGCCTCATACTCTGGATAATGTACTTTTACACCAGGCTACTCTTTAAGTTTCTTCTTTTGGAAAAAGAAGAGTATGTGGATGTGGCCAGGAGGGGGTGGCGAGATAAGAAAAAGTTATCTACTTCTCAAGGCTGTTGTATTGAGAAAGATGCTGCCTATGCAAGGGCTCTGTGAACTGGATAATTTGTCACAAGTTAGTCATTAATTGTCAGGCACGGGGAATGTCATCTCAAACAGCTGGTGGTAATTTGACTCAGGTGCAGGTGATGCTTAAAGGAGAGTGACGAAGAGGAAAATCTTTCCATGAGCATGTATGAGAAACTGCCTGATCTTGATGCTCTTTGCCCAGTGCTCGCCCTACTCCCCAAAGTACAGACCCAATAAAAGGTAACTATCTTTAATATTATTAGCATTGAAATTGTAAGAAATATCTTATAACCTCTCAAAGGCAGTATCAGATCCCTGGCTGAGATTCACTCTGAGATATTACAAAACCATTAACTTTGGAAAAAAAGTATTGATTTACAGGCCACTATAAGTACAATCTAACCATGGAGGAGGCTGAAAACCAAAAAGCAAATACTGGTCTCTTGATATCATACTATCTGTGTAAGGAAGGCTTTTTTTCACCTGTGCTAATGACTTCAATTCTGGTTGCTATATGTCAGAAAAGATGACACCACCGGAGTGTCGATCACCACCTGAGGACCAGTTGTCACAGAGGAAGATCAGAAATCTGCAGTCATGAGTGTGAGTCAATAAGTTATGTTGGGGTCTGATTGATTTGTGGCATGAGTAGAGCCTTTCCAGAAATGGCTCTTCCCTTTGTTCCTCATGGGAAGAGTCCAGTCTATGTGCCTGGGTTTCTGTCCTGGCTCTAGGCTTGTACACTGGGTCCCTTAGAGTTCTGTGACTCCCCCTCTCTGTAAAATGTAGATCTTTCCCTCAGTAGCTTTAGCTCAGTTCAAAGAATTGGACTTTCAAAATTCATTCAAAGAGTTCTCCATGGTGATTTTTTCCAATATCACCCTGTCCTGAATTCTGATTTTTTTCATGAATTCTTGATGAATTGACATTGAAATTTGTTGCTTAAAAACTGTAAGAGAATGTTCCACTTTTTTAAATAGGGAGGTTTGAAATTTTTTCCTGCATAACTAAAATGCTCATTTATTATAGGTTTTCCCCAAACATAGACTCTGCTAAAATAGTGATGTCTAAGAATTCTGATTCTAAAAGAGAGACAGAAAATTAGTATCAGGGAGAGATCATGTTCTTTGGGGAGAGGCTTCTTAATGTAAGCTGGAGGGTGAGGAGGGTCATGCAATCTAGAGGGTAAGAATTAAAGTTAACCAATTCTCTTGTCCAATGGATTGGGTTGTGAGCCTATGATTAAGAGACGAGGTCAGCTAATTGTGAAACTATTTATGAGAATGTTTATCAGCCTCTATTCTTAAGCAAAACTGCTTTAGGTACCAGGTGACAAAATGTAGTTCTCTCTCTGCTTTCTTCACAGAACTCAGCTCTACTTTGGCTCCTTGAGAAATGTCAATTTTGTGACCATCAGAAGGCGTACCCCTGTCTCATGTGTTGGGATTCTCATGGTAGTCTGAGCAGTGATGTTGGCGAGACTCCATGGATGTGACAAGTGGGAGCTAGAGCAGAAGAGACATGTCATGTGACTCTTATAGCTGAATGATTAGTCTTTGGGCACATGTGAGCTACGTCTTTGGAAATCACCAGAAAAAAAATGACACTTACCAGAGAGGACAGATGTTGTGCTATTATGCATTTGGAAGATATTGAGCCAAGAGGGCTTGGATTGCACAAGAGCCACAATTCTGCCACCTATTTGATGTAGGATTATTGCTGTTTGGTGAATCCTGCTGCTCATTAGATAGGGCATTTAGATTGCCAACACCAATTTTTCTCTACTTGAAGCCTGCCTTGATTGAGTCTGCTGACAAGCACTTCTACGGATTAATTCCTTGAATCCTAGGCCAACATTAGTTTCTTTTCTGGAGTCAAAGACTGTAGATTCTCAATATGAAAAAATTTGATAAGAGAATCTGAAATGTTCAAGAGATTGTAGGTTTGGTGGCTGCCATGTATAGAAACAATACACAAAAATTGATATAATAACATACCTATGAAAATGCAAAGTGTATGGATAAAATGAACATCTGTTGACAAAGCAGATGTTAAAACAATTAGGGAGCTTCATTTAAAAGTTACAAAAAAGCAAATAAGAGAAATAGTATACAATTCATTAGCATCTTGAGATAGGAAGTAATACATTGCCCAAGTCTTTATAAAGTTTTAGTTATTATTTTTTTTTTTTTTGCAGTTTTAAAATCATACTCTTAATTTTTTGGGGGTAATAATTTAGTGTAAAAGTTTATGACCTGCGAAGATCCTTAACTTCAAAGGTTGATGCCATAGAAGATAATTATTTCCAAGCTGTGCTTGAGGCCAACATCTTAGACATAATCTTAGTTGGATGAACCATAAACAGAATCAGAGTTGTTGTTTACAATTGTTTTAACTTTCTTTCCAGGGCTGTATCAAACTTAGCCAAGAAAGGAAGAAGATAAATTTCTGTAGTTAACATTGCACTCATAGTTTAGAAAGAAATGGGATTGCCCTAGAAAGTATTTTCTAAATAAATTGAATGGAGGGGAGTTGATATTGTTACCTCTATAAGTAATTCCTAGAACCTCCACCAGCTCTAAAATTCTACTTGGCAATCTATGATGTTATCCTTTTGAACACCGAAGAAGTACACTTTCCTAGAATGAACAGCTGGTTAATGAAAGAGTGGCTTTGCACCAGTTCAGTGCCTTTTCCATGCTATGTTGCTGACCACCCCAACCCTACAGCCTGGGTGCACAAGTGTTTATCCATATATGCTTAAAAATATTTATTGAGAATCAGCTTAAAATCCAGTTACAGCTAGTTGAAAAAGTCAGTTTGGGGCTGGGTATGACTCAGTAAAAGGACATATTACACATATATCCCATTTTATCTGTTTCAGAAGAAGGGTGGAGATTGATTCTGTGCAAACCAGGAGAGTTAGGGTGTCCTATTTTGATGTAAAGTCAGAATCAATCTTATTTCTTCTTCTATGGCTACATCAGAGGGAATGTGGTGACAGCCAGGGCAAATATGTGAATACCTAAGGTTCTAATTTTTGATAAACCTCTAGTGCGGGAGTGTCTCTGAGTGATCTGCCTAACTCACTAAGACCTCAGCTTGCATATCTCTAAATGTGGTTCACAACACCCATCTCTTAGTAATATTGTGATGATTAAATAAAATAGCCTATATGATACACTCAGATAAATGACTGACTCATTAAGTAAACATTCAATAAATGATAGCTCCCATATCTTGTTTTCTAATGTGAAGCAAATACACACACACACACACACACACACACACACACATATGTACACACATATACATATATATAGTATATATGTATACACATATACATATATATTTTAAAATTGATGAGCTGTTTTTGGTGTACAAAGTTTGTCATAGGAAGAAATAAATTTTAACACAAATATTCTTATACACAATTGTTGGTACCTTATGCTAATTTTATGGGGAAAAAAAGGATGTTGAAGGGCCCCAGAAGATGTGTTTATCAGCTTTTCCACTAAATATAGTGTGGGTACAATCATGTCTCACCCAGCAGGGGCCCAGGACTCAGGCCAGAAATCACCTAACAAGTGCCTGTGCTGACTGAAAGGCTGAAATCAATATTAATCCTTGAATATTACTTACAGAGTTTATGGGGAAGAAAATGTGATTAATTTATACAAAAAGGAAAAAAATAATCCCATTTCTCAACTGAGGGGGAAAATATCTTTGAGCATCAGCAGATTGCACTATTTATACATAAAATATTTTCTGCATCTATAAACTTACCATGCTCAAGTATTCTAATTAATCGTGCTGGTTGCCAGGGAAACCAAACTAACTCAATTATAGGTCTGCAGGAAGGTGCAGTGTATTTATTTCTGTGAAGCAGGTACTTTTCTGTGCAAAAACTAAAACTGAGCAGATGCCTAAAGAATTTATACATTCGAGAGAACAGTGTTATCTGGATGGGTTTACTTAAACAGTGTCTTGATTTTCTTCCTTTATAACATCTTGGTTTGGTGACATGGACCATGAATGTGATAGATTAACAAGAGGTAATTAGAAACAGGATCAGCAATAAAACCATAGGGAATGACTGAATTAAGAGGCTGTGATTCCCATTGAAAGAGAGTCTTAATTCTATATATCATTTGCGTTTTGCTATCTTCTTACCTCAATACCTGAGTTCTAAATAATATAAAAAATAAGAGGAAAGCAGCTGGCAGTGAACAAAATAATAAAAACACCCACAAAACCAATAAGTTCAGCTGAACTGTTAGAGAAAATTGTGAAAAATTAATATTTGGCCAGAGGACCCAGGAATGTCTATATTTTCCATTCTAACAACCTGTTTTCTCATGAAAATCCTAAGAAGTTGTATACAAAGAATTAGTAGCAAATTAATTAAATGAAGGGTTTGGGGGGTAAGTTTAATCAGGTTTAAGAAAGTTTCTAACATGCCATATTCATTAAGTTAAGTTATAATTATTAAGATCTATTGTTTTATTTTCATAATTCAGATGTCCTTAATATTTTCTGACTACATTAAAAAAATCTATAATTAGAGTTTTAAAAAATCTGCAATTTATATAATAATTGTCCAGAAATAATATAATCTTATTTTCATGTAAACTAAATACTATGCTTTTCTGAGGCCCACACTATCCATCTATCCATCCATTCATCTGAACACTTATTCAATTAAAAATTATTAATTGAGTTTATACTTTATGCTTAGCTCTAATAATTTTTTATTCAATGTTAGATATTATTATGAAAAATTGTATAAATATTTTGAGGCTCTGGCTCAGGTTGTTATTCACCAGAGGATTTACTTTGTTTTGGGACTGGTAGTTAGAGTTTAGGACTGTGCTATTTCACTAGGGTTTTAAAATTTGTGACAATGGCTCTATTTTGTTGTTGGTTTTACTCCTAGTATGCAGCCCTTTGGGGTCTTAACAGCCTGAGATGCTTACCAGAGCCCGTACAGCTTAGTGGGCCCTGAAATATTTTTTGTTACTCCATTCCCATGAGACTTTGAAAGTTCTGGTAAGTTTTCCAGTCTCTTAGACACTGATTTCTATTTAGCCTCTTTGACCTTTTGTCCTGCATCCTTGATAAACACCTGAAGGGAAAAACTTGTTTCAATAGTCTTTTCTCTGGAATTCTAAGTCTTCAAGTTCTAGCTGCCATGGCAATGCCATCATGTCTTCAAACACAATTTAAAAATATTGCCCAGCTTTTCTAGTTTCTATTAGATGGACAGATGGTTTGCAATAAACTCTTCTACTATCAGAAGAGAAAATTCATTTTATTATTTTTATTTTTATAAATTTTCATATTTTTTAAGCATCATTGACAGGTAAGGACTATATGCAGTTCCCCCCTAATTTTTTCCTTCATTGTGTTATTTCCTTTAAGAGAAGCGATAACTTGTGCTGTATTTTTATTTGCATCAAGATTCATCACTTATTAATATATTGGCAAAAATATTTTTCTCAGTCTTTATTCATGAAGTACATACTTTGGTGGCTTTTCCATAATTTCCACAGTGAGCTAGTTCATTGAAATAAAAAACAACTTTGGTTCTAGCTTTTTCAAAGACATCTCTTATTCAGTCATTTGATAACTATGTTTCTCATGACTCTTTAAGCTACCTTTATTCTGGAACACATTAACTCTACTTCTGCTCTCGCCCAGGCAGATCATTGTAGACTGTGAAGGCCATCCTTGACAAATGCATGAATCCACCTACCTATAGGAGATTTTCTCTTTGTGGATTTTCCTCATATAAAACAAACAACCAAACAAACAAACAAAAAAAACCCCCAAAACAAAAAAACAAATGAATTGCTTCATAAGGAAAATAAATAATGAGTTTTTTGCTATTTCTGTGGTGCTTGACTCTCTGTATGCTCCAGAAGCATTTCTCTGGTGAATTATCTTAAAGGAAGAGAGATAAAAATGAATCCTAGATGTGGTTCGTGTGCTGTGAGACAAGTAGAATGCCTGTAAAATGCTCCATATTCCAAGAGTAGTATCCGGAAAAAAGACTATTCTGTGCAGCTTGACCAACCTGGCTTGACAGCATATTGCACAGTGCCTTTGACAGCACCAAAAATTGGAAAATAGAATTGCAACTATCAGGCAACAAGTTATGTTTTAACATTTAGTTAAAGGCCATGTCATGCCCTCAGAGATGCAGCGGGAGTATTAGGCCTGACATTTTGAATTTTAAATGCAAATTGGAAAATCCAACCCAAACTAGGAAAGGACAATGTGTGTAAATGGTTGAAGTTCAGTATTCTGAAATGGCTCCTGGGTCAGTCTAATCGAGTCTCCCAAAGGCTCCTGTTTTATTCTATCACCCACATAACTTAAAAAAAATTTCAATTAATACATCTGAATAATATCTGTAGAGTATCACCTTAGTATCTTATTTGCCAAAGAGTTTTTTGATAAGGTGTACTTACATGATACAAGTAAATTATGTCACAATTATCTAGTTTGTTCCACAAATAGATTATATATAGCATAGATTTTTTTCATTTTTTCCTGTTTTTTTTTTTTACTAATGATGTTCAAAACTGCCAAATAATGGTACTCATAGTAAATAAATTTATATTTTTCAAAGTTAACCTGTAATCGTCATTTATGTTTAGAGTAGTTAAGTTACTTGCTTAAAAGCACATTTTGAGGAGTAATAGAATTGGGACAAGTGCCTGCATGTCTGATTTCCATTTCACTGCTTTTGCTCTTACTTTAGCACACTGTACAACTGCATGACACATACAACATAGTGGTGATGAGAAATGAAGGAAACACTTAGTGTCATATAAATATGAGCCCATTCTTTTTTGTTTATAAGCACAAATGTGTAGGTAGGATGTAAGCACTGGCTAATAAATGAATTTAACAGTTGGCCAAATGCCATAGAAACTTACTATGTTCTCAGTGCTTTTTCTAAAACATAAATTTGATAACGTCCTTTTCCTACTTAAAATCCTTTAATAGCTCTTCATTGCCTAGAAAAAAAGTCCAGCTTCCATAGTATAGCTTACAAATACTTGCCTTACTTTTCTTCCTTCTTACAGTTCCTTACATGTTCTATGCTCTTTTCACATTTGGGTCAGTAACTTTGCTGGGAAGTCTATCTAGAAAGCTACCCTTTTTTCTTGTCTTTTGCCTGGCTAATTCCTTATTTGTCTGGTTTCAGCTGTTGCCACTTTTTCTAAGAAACATTTTGTGTATCTCAGATCTAAATTAGATTTATGTTCTATGTTTTCAGGCACCCCAGTATTTGTTTTATTCTGAGAATCATAATAGGCATTGGAATTGCCTGTTTGTTGGTTTATATGACCCATTATTTTCTATGCACCATGTGTGTAGGATCAGTATCTATTCTGTTCTTCATTTTATTTCTGGCATTTAACATCTTGCCTGGCATAAACCAGACACTCTATATATCTGAAGAATGAATGAATAAAAGGCATTCTAATACTTTGAGAAAGGCTTTCAATGGCCAAAGAACTCCATAAGGACAAATGTCATACTGATTTATTATCTATTATGTACCAGCCATTTTCTATATATCATCTCTCATTTAGTGCTATTTTTATGAAAAGTAAAAGAAAGAAAGACAAAAAAGATGTTGTGATAAATTGTTATATTGGCCAGTAATTAGCACCCCTCCATGAGGGTACACTTTCTTACCCCGTTGAAATCAGGTATGGTCATGTGAAATAGGAGCAGAAATGACAAGTGTGATTTTTATGCACTAGTTTGATGAAGCAGATCATGGTGGCTTGCCATGTAATTGGTCATTGATTTATTTCAAAAAGACAGTTGCTTTAACCAAAACCTTAAAGTCTGTGGAACAGAGCCTCATCTAACTTGAGCTGAGTGAGAAATAGAAATAATTGTTATTGTAAACTATGAGTAAGATGCATGAGAAGTAAAAATATTTGTTATTGTAAACATTGAGATATTTGTGTATGTTACAACAGCATTCCTAACTGATAGAGATCCCATCAACCTCTATGAAGTGTTAGTGGTTACTAGTTTAAAGTTTGTCCAATCAGTTATTCCTCTGTGTAAGTACACTGGGGAGGGTGATGGTAGTTCAGTAACAAGTCATGTGGTACAAAACACGGTTGTTTGGAACAGAAAATACTATGTGACAGGGTTCAGTGTCTTTAAACAGTGTACAAAAAGAAGAGGTATCATAAAGTATTTCAATTTGCCACATTGATTTTTATAAGGAAAGTATTATTATTCCTAGTATCATTATCAAATTTCAGATTATAAAACTAAAAGCAACAAGGTAACTTGGCTAAAATTGCATACTAAAGATCAAAGTAGATTTAAAATGTCAGTCTTAGTATGTTTAGCTGACCCCAAATTTCAGTCACTATAATATACTAAATTATTTCAAAGATATAAACTGTCTCCATCAGTGGAACAAATGTAAGTAATTGCATAGAAAAATAAAATTTAAAAAATTATTTAAAGGTGTAACAGATGGGGTTATTGTAAAGCAGATGAGTGGTATAGTGTTATATACTGAAGGAGAAGAAAGGTTTCAGAGCCTCCAAAAGATTTTCCAATCCATTTTCCCAATATTTTATTGTAAAATAAAATTCACGCTAGAGTGAATAACCTTATGTTCACCACCTAACTTCTAAAATTTATATTTTGCTATATCCTTGCTTTATCACATATCTATGTATCCATCCATTAATCCTTCCTATTTTTGAGTCATGTTAGAGTGTATTGCTTGGTCTTCCATCTTTAAACATGGACAATAACTTAACTGAATCTTAAATTTTTTGTCTGTGGTATGGAAGAACAATAACTACTTTGCAGAATTGTTATAAAGGCCAGATGTGATCACTAATGGGCTAGGGCCTTGGCAGAGGTACATGTGAGCACAAAAGCAGTAATATCCAACTCAATAGCTTCCAAACAAAATTGTTCTACATTTGTCTATTATTGCCCAATTTTGTAGATAATGGTGGAGAAAATAATCTAAAAAAATAATGTCTAAGGAGAACTGATGGAACAGAGTTAAAAGTGAGTTAGATACACTGATTAAAGCCCTGGATAGTAGAAGCAGGAGTCTGGGCTGCATGTAGAAGGAGAAAATGGAGTTTTGAGTGAGTTTTTAGGTTAAAGATAAGTGAGGAATCTAAGTTTCTTTGTTATTTTCAGCTATAATTTACTGAGATTGGGAAGGACAACCATGGATTCAGAAATGCCAGCAGTTCATAGAAAGGGTAAAGTGACCAAGTGATTTAGCAGTTGGATTTACTGAAAATTAGCAAATATTTGTTGAATGAATAGTCATAATCACACTGAGCACAAGTTCTTTGCTGATAAAAAATGGTAGATAGAAAATCAAAAATATAAGAGGAAGGACTGAAAGGTAGTATATTTGAGATGTAAGAAAGAAGTGGAAGAAAAGAGAAATAGATAATAAATCCCAGAAGCTCACAGCATAAAGAAGAGAGAGACACAGATTGCAGAGTAACAAAATTCAGAAGAAAAACAAAACAATCCCTGAGCATTTCAACAGCAAATGCTTGCCTCTTAAGGCCAACAAGTAGTATCACTACAAACAATAGTCTCCAAACAAAATCACTATAGAGTTCTCTAGTATTATTACTCAGTTATATATTATGCCACCAATCCTTCCTTGCATCTACAGAAATCACATTTAAGTCCCCAGAACTGAGCTAGAGACCTTCTAGTGACTGATTCCTCTTATCTACTCTCCTGTTGAGTCACCAATTACCCTTTCTGTTTTAATACATGCTTCTTTCTCTTTTCTTTTTAAGTTTATTTAAAGTAAAGGAGTAATGAAGATAATAGAAGACTTTCACATCTAAGAAGTCCTGATACTACAGGACAGAAACCTAAGACCATTTGCATCATACTCTAAACATTACAAGTAATTCCAAACCTTTGTTTCTTTTCTGCTCCAGCTTCTTATGGGTATCAACATATTGGTATAATTATGATGTTCTAAATCCTTTAGGCACCTTATCAAAAGTGTCACCTGATGAATGCATTCTTTCTACCAGATGTTACTTTTTGTCATCAGCAGTTATAAAAACTATTTTTAGTCTGGGTTAAGTTTTATCTTTCCACAGCAGGACTATTGCTTCTGTTCCTTTTATTTTACTTCCATTTGTTTAAAAAATAAGACTTACTTCAAAAAAATTCTAAAGATGCCTTTTGCAAATTTCAATGCTATTTCATCCTAGTTGCCTAAATAAAATAGGCCAAAAAATATAGCCTTTAGCTGTTCTCTTAAAGGTTAGCATTTGATTTAAGGAAAACAATCTGAACTATAGTGATTTAAAGTAAAAAAAAAAAATTCAAACTGTCCATGGATTGAATATTTTTATTTTAAAAGGAAAGAAATGAGTGATCAAATGGCAATGGGAAAAGAAAGAGATATGAAATATCTAACATAAATTAAATTTATCTTCTACAATAAATGTATGCAAATTTCAAAATCATACTTTCATTCTATCTTATTCCCTAATATATTATAAGTGACAGAAATAAAAGCAGATAGTTTCCATTTTCCTTTCCAGATTTTCTCTCTTACCTTTCCTTCTTTACTCACTATATAAGACCATATTAAAAGCCTTCCTTGTCTTCTGACTTGCAGTTGAATTTGGTCAATCAAATCATCATCGGAATATATAAAGGCAAGAGGAGGCAGAAGGCTAGGTATTTATCTTCCAGACTGTTTCCTACTGGGTCACTTCTGATTGGCTTCATCCCTCTACTGATGTCTACAACTCTTGTTGGACAGCTTTGTTGTACAGCTACTCTCTTTGTATTGTGGCATCTGATTCTTGTCCTTACTCCTTTAGATACTGGGATAACACCTTATTAGTCTCTTTCATTCCTGTCCAGACTTTTGTGAATACTCTCTTCTTTCATTTTATCTAAATTTCCTCACTTGAATTTTCCATATGCTTCCTGCTGGTGCCCTGACTGATACAGAAGAGTTTAGTTTTATGTATTCATTAATTCATTCACTCATTCTTCTATTATTTTACTAATTCATTTATTCAACAATTATTGAATACTATTATGTGTTATATGCTATTCCAGGCCTTAGGAGTGCACAGATGTTTGAGAACAGTGTGGCTAGAGTAAAATGAGAAAAGAGGAAAGTTCTGGGACATGAGTTCAGAGAAATAAGGGGATGCCAGAATGCATAAGGCAAATAAACCATTAGAAGAACTTTGACTTCTACTCTGAGTAAGTCATGGAGCCAGAAGAATAACATATGAAACCTGTTTTAAGAGGATTACTCTGGATATTGCATTGAGAATAGACTATAACAGAATAAGAGTGTGGGATTAGGGAGAGCAATTAGGAGGCTATTGCAATAATCAAGTGAAGACATTTTGGTGGCTTGGAGCAGGGATGTAACAGAGGAGAATATGAGAAGTAGCCAGCTTCTAGATACACTCTGAAAAAAAGCACTTGACAGATTTACTACCAGACTGAACATGGGGTGTAGTATAGACTGAATGTTTATATCTCCTCAAAATTCATATTTTGAAATTTCAATGTGATGATAATCAGAGGTGGGCCCTTTGGTAGGTGATTGATTAAGTATTGAGGGTGAAGCTCTTATGAATGGAATTAGTGTCCTTATAAAAAAAGACACTTATGTGCTCCCTAGCTTCTTTTGCTGTGTGAGGACATAATGAGAAGATGCTCTCGCTAGACACCAAACCTATTGATCTTGAAATTTCTAGCCTCCAGAACTGTGAGAAATAAATTTCTTGTTTATAAGCTTCTCAGTCTACGGAAGTTTGTTATAGCAGCCTGAATGAACTAAAAGTGTATGAATTAAGAGCATTCCAGAATAACTCCATAGATTTTAGACTGAGAAAAAAAAAATCAGGTAGTCATTAACTGAGATGAAAGAGATTGAAGGAAGAGAAGGTTTGGGAGTGAAGAAATGAATTTTAGGTTTGGACATATTAAATTTGAGATGTCTACTAGACACTCAAGTGTAGATGTTGCAAAGGCAGTTGAATATATGCATCTGGAGTTAAGAGGGAAATCCTGGGAAAAATAAAGGTATAATAGTTATTATCTTTTATATTGTTTTTGGAGCCATAAGTCTAGATGAATTTGTCAAGATAGGAAGCCTCAAAAGAGAATAAGCTGAAGGACTGAATTTCAGAATATTCCAACATTAAAACATTATGGAGATGAGGAGGAATTGGTAGAAGAGACTAAAAACATCCAATGAGGTAGAGAGAAATCCAAACTCTTAAGGGGTTCTGGAAGTCAAATGAATACAGTATTTCAAGAAAGAGAGAGCGATTAACTGTGTCAGATGCTTCTAATATTACAAGACAAAGACTGAAAATTGTCTGTTGGATTTAGTAACATGGTGGTCATTGATGATCTTCAAAAGAGTAGTTTCTAAGGAATGGATAAAGTAAAAGCCTTAATGAAATGGGTTCAAGAAAGACTGTGAAGAGGTGAATTGGAAAAAGAGTACAGACAACTCTTTCAAGGACCTTTGCTTAAAAGAAGGATAGAAAATTGGGCAGTAACTAGATAATAAAATGTATCAAGAAGAAAAATAACATCCTGTTTGTGTGAGATGGGAAATAACTAATAGAGAGTGAAAACAGTATTGTATATGATAGTGAAGCTAGAAGCTAGAATTTCTGGTGCAATATCCTTGAGGAAGAAGGAGTTGGCATAAAATTTTACTTGTAAAGTGGCCCTTACCAGCAGCATGAATGGTGTGAACAGTAACAGGTATAAATTCAGGCAGATGAGTAGATGAGATGGTGAGAATCTGTGGAAGTCCTATCACTATTCTTCTATTTTCTCATTAATATATAAACAAGATTGTCATCTGCAAGTGAGAATGGAGAAGAGGTGTGGAGATTTGAGAAGGGAAGGAAAGATATGTAATCTAAAACAGTATGTGAATTCATGGACAAAGAAAATACCTATCTGAGTTTAGTGGTCATGAAATTAAAATGAGACCAGGAAGTATTTCTGTGTGTTTTTATTTGGCCATCATCAACTACATTAATGAAAACATAAAAAGAGAAGAGAACTGTATTTAATCAGGGTGTGGTTTAGCAAAATGTCATAAGTTATGTACCCTGGAAAATAAACTCTGAAGCAGGCATTCACATACAAGTGGTTTTGTAGGGAGTATTCTTGAAAAATCACTTCTAAGGAAATAAGAGAAACAGATTTGAAGAGAATGAGAAGCTGAACTGATCCCTGGAAAGGCCTTTTTGAGCTCCTCAGTATTCTGAAACTGCAATGACCCTTGAAAAATGACCTCAGTTGAGGAAAGGGAGGAGAGATCATTATAACCCCATATTAACCAGTCACTAGATGTGGTCTGTTCTTAGAAATGGAGGGGCAAGGTAGTTCTATTTGAACTACTTTGGGCAAGGTAGTTCCATTTGACTGAAGGCAATGCCTGGGGAGTGAGTTAGTTGTGAATCATCAGAGAACACACTTTTGGAAGCTGGGAAAATGATTGCCTCAGTAATAAAAAGAGAGACCTGGGAAGCATACCATAGCATTCACTACAGTCCACTCCTTGTGCCATTCAAATCTATTTTCTTGGCATAATGTTCTCACCATCTGAGACTAGCTTCTCCAGGATTTCACACAGTCTATTTTCCTCAGGAAATTTACAAGAGGAATATTGGTAGGATGAACTATAGTCTCTGATGCTACAGCTAGTCTTGGAGCCACAGCTGATACTCATGATCTTCATCTTCTGTCACTCACACTAGACTACTCTTATTCTTGATGAGCACCTCTGTTAGTCTAGATAGCTAACCTAATGGAGAAATTCAAATCTAACAGAGATCTGAATTCCTGGACACTGTACCAGAGTCATGATTGTTGTACCTGTTTCCTAACTGAAAAGTTGGCTAGAGAGTTCTGTGGCAAAACATTCAGGAGATACCCAATTATTTCTATCTGCTGATGTTTATGCCCTTGTGTAATCTCCTCCCACAAAATACAGGTGGAATCTGTGACTCGCTTAACCAATAAAATATGGTGTCTCAGTGCTACAGTTGCAAGGAAATAAATTCCGTCAAAAAACAGTATGAAAGCTGATTCTTCTCCAGTCAAGCAAGAGGAGACAATTAGCTTTTAACAGAAAGAAATGGGCCGTGTCTGCAGCCCCAGATTGTTTAAGAAAATCTGGGCATTCAAGATTTTCAAATGTCTGTATGTTCTCATCTCAAGTCTCAGAGTTACATAACTTTCCCATCAAGACCTTAACCTTGTAGCAGAATTACTAGATTTCAGAATTCAACCTTATTTGGCACCCCACTGCCAGTTAAGTCTTAGACCTGATATTTAGCTTTCTTTTTTTCTTCAGCTGCATCAGATGAGAGATTCTTCTCATATTGTCAAGGAGGCTTTCACCGTTTGACTTAAAAAGATGATTTATTACCCTTGACCTTTATCTTTCTACAAAGCTTTAACAAACCCCAGCAGCAGCTATCCAACTATATAATTCTTATAATTAGAATTTTCTATAGTTTTAAAATGCTTGAAACATTGTATCTCTCAGCACATTTTCTTCCATGGGCATTCAATCTCAGTTTACCATCAAAAGAGGTTTAACAATCACACCACTGCAGTATGTCAGAACTATTATAACTCCACCTTCCACCAGTGGTTCTTTCCTTATTGCCAACATAGAGACAGATGATCTAGTCCTAAAATTGAACTTTAGAATCTATTCCTTAGCATCACTTCTCATACTAACCATTTAAGTCTCCTTCCCTGCTGAACTGACTCTGAAATGAAGATTCTTGTACAAGTATTTTATCTGGTAAGTAAACCTACATGGAAGTAAGGGGAGTAGCATAAGGCAGAGGGAGAAATTGAAATGCAATGTGGTTCAACAGAGCAGAATCCTTAGCTGATCTCACTGGGAGAACAGAGTTGGGATGGCCCTACAGAGATGTCTCTGATTGAGCCAAAAAAAGCTGGGTCTTTGTACTTCTACATCAATGAGTCATTGAATGTGAAGTGCCCCTGGGAAGGAGGTGTAATCTCCTTTGATGGAGGCAATTTCTGGTGGGCAAAACTTAGTTGTGAGTCAAGAACAGCCAACAGTCTTTGCATTTGGGCAAGTGAACACCACTGTCCTGAAGCAGGCACCCTGGTCCTTCACAATAGCAAATAGGGTGATGCTAGGGCAAGGCAGTTCAGAGAGACCATAAAATTTAGATAGGTGGTCAGAAAAAGAAGGTCACGAGAGGTAAAAAGGTGGTAAGTCATTGGGTTTTGGGTCCTAATGATGTCAATGAATTGTTGGAGTTAGCATACCAGAGATAATAAACTAGGAAAACAAAAGATGGTATCTGGAGAGTGGGATGATTATAACTGAGATTTTGGAAAGTTTCATTCTCAGATCCTTACATGACCATTTTTTTTGAATCACTCAATCAGAATGTCTTGACATATGTCAAATTACTTGCTAAATGAAAACTTTTCAATATATAGCAGTGTACAATTGTATGTGTTTAAATGCACCCTCATGCACAATCTTAAGAATGTGAATGCTATAGTAATTTTTGCTCTAGTGCTGGCAACAAATTACATTGAAAAGTTAAGGTGATAATTAACTTAGCAGTTTTCAAATGATATCAGTGGAAATAAATTGTGTTTTTGTATCAGAAGCAGCTATCACTGCCAACACCCCAATCAAGGTAAAAAGTAGATATTAAAATACAAGCAATAAAATATTCTTGTCTATATATACTACAAAAGCCAATTCACTTACTTTTGGGCCTCTGAAATAAATGTTTTAAACAACGGAAGTTCAGAATTTCCTTAGAAAAGTAAACTTTGAATAGAAATTTAAGATTGTAGATTTCAAATACCAAAAAACTTTAGTGAACTTCAACTCCAACTAGAATATCTTTCATTAGAAATCTTAATATTTCATTCATTTCCAGAAGAAATGGATTATCCTCCACTAAATTTTGAAGGCGGCTGAAAAAATTCAGAACAAAATGACTAGTTGCACATATAAATAATGTAAACTTTAATTAAATTAGATACTGAAAAGAATATTTGAGCTATTTCTTCTCTATAGATTTTCCTTATAGTCAGTAAACTCTTATTTTAAAAATATCTGTCTCTAATTCTGCAGCTGTACTTATACATACATATACACATTTTTATGTGAATAGCTCTATTCTGGATACAATCAGGTAAACCCAAACTGATTTTATTAGAGGCCTGTGAATGCTTTCCTTTAATATTTATAACTGAATTTTTAATTTGTGTTGAGGAAGCATTGTGTATCTAATAGCCAGGGCCTCAAATGACATGACCAAGAAGGACAGATAATCTCACAAAGGTGTGTTAAGTATGAGTAGGCAAGAATCTGCATAAATGCAAAAACAATAATAAAAACATTAAAATAAACAAATTAATGGTTTTAGATCATTTGTATCATCTTCTTGTTCAAGATGACATTCTCATATTTTATTTATAAATATTTTTCTTTCAGAGTTTTTATGACTATTTGCAAAAAGAAGGTTGAGTGGTTCAATCAGTGTGAATAGCTAACCAGATCTTTGAGAAACATTTAAGATTAGCATTGCCCCTTTTCCCCATCATATATAATAAAAAATTCAAAGGCTACTAAGTTTTTTAAGTGGAATCTAATTAAGCCTACATGTAAAAATATTTTTAAGAAAAAGCTGAGTGGTACATAGACAAAATAACAACAACAACAACAACAACAATGAAAACAAAAAAAATTCCCTAAACATTAAATTTGTATTCATAGAAGAAAGATAAATTTGTGTCCAGTTAGGAGACACTAAAATTCTTAAAGCATATTTTTTACAATTCTCCAGAGAGTGAGGCTGGGATAGGGAAAAGACTACACAGGGGTTTTGACTGTGTTGTTCTAGATATTTAAAAAATATCAAAAGGAAATATATTATATTATGTATATTACATGGCAAAGAGAGAAAAGGAGTTCTGGTCTTTTTTTCTTTTTTAGGGACACTAATCCCATTTTGGAGGCTCTACCCTCATGACCTCATCTAAATCTAATTTCCTCCCAAAGCCCTTTACCTCAGTACCATCACACTAGGGGTTAGGGCTTCAACATAGGGATTTGGGGGAACACAAAAATTCAGTCCATGACAATTTTTAAATTTTTAAAAAAGTTTATTTATTTATTTATTTTAATTTATTAATTAATTTATAGTGACATTGGTTAATGAAATCCAATAGATTTCAGCTGTACACCATGACAATTTTTTAATGATAATTTTTTAAAGCCACTTTTAGTTGAATGTTCTGCTGCTGTCAACCAAAGGAATCTTATCTCATATGTTTCTACCCTAGTTTCTTCAATGTTCTTCATATAAATTGGGTGCAAAAATTTTCACAGCCTTGGTTATTTTACATTTGCTTTTTTTACATTTATTTATATCTCTTTACAAGAGTGAGAGCATGAATAGAAGGCCTTGGTCCAGGCTTAGTCTGACAAGACAGAGAGAGTGAGATTATGTCACTATTTTTGATTTTATAGTTCTATTAATTATGATTCTTATTGCATATTTTTTTTTCAGTAGCCTCAGCCCTTAGTTGACTCCAAATAAGTTCACTATTGATTCTCTAGCATTTGCTAAGCTACGACTCATCTGTCATGCAATTATGCAGTTGACTGTTGGGACCCAAATACATGATCTCAGTCTTATTAATCTTAGACCTACTTTATCTTTTTAAAATTTATTTTATTTTTTAATATGTTGTAATATTTTTGAATTTTAATTTGAATTGTTCCAAATTTACAATTTTCCTGCCAGTCTCAGATGATCCACAGCTGTGATGAATGCTAAATTTTATTAAATCAAGCCATTGTAGAAGACAGTCTTGTGTTATTCCATGTGACTTCCCCTTCAAGTTTATAATGATCCAGTCATTCAATTGATTACAAATTTAAATAACTACACAGCAACTCCCTTTAGAATGTGATTACCTTTAAGGCAGGGATCAAAACTTATCCATTTTGCCAGGTGGTACAGGTTCAGAGCTTCTGGTTTCTAGTATGGACCAACAGAATGTTAAATGCATTGGTCCTCCATGCTGCCTACATATTATCATGCCCTGTGAAGCCTGTTCAACTGAACAGATTTTAAGTGTTAGAACTAGGCACTGAGATTTTTAAAAAGCTCCTCAGATAATTCTGAAGTACTGCTAATTGTTTCAAACCACCGATTTACTAAATAATTATTGCATAGATATGGCTCAATTTTTTTAAATCATATGTTAGATATACTTTTTGTAAGTTTTCTTTCATTACATTCCTTTTTTATTTATAATGCATGTAAACATGTCTCCCCTGTTACACGGTAACTTATTTAGAATCTCATACCACAGTTAGTTCTCTGTAACAAAGAGTACAGTACCTTTCATGCAGTAGCTATGCAATATAGGCTTAAATATAACTAAAGAACTGTGTTTACAATCAAGGATTAGAAGTAATTTGCCTGTTCTTACAAGAGGTCATCTGAATGCTGTACTGTTTTTATTTTGCTTTTAGTGATAATACACTATTTTTGGAGTTTATTTTCTTGTTAGTTTTTTAGTTTTTCTACTGTTAGTCTTTTCTTTTTACTTATTTGTGTGCTTGTATCTCTAGCCTACTGCTAAGTTGATGGAGGAAGTGGGGACAAGAGATTTCTGAAGATAGAGAATTTTACCATGTGTTTGCCATATGTATGTCTGGTGTTTATATAGTGATTATTCTATGTATCAAGATTATATATTTGCCATGAATCCTTCTTGGCTATTAAAATTGTTACTATCAGGGCATTTGACAGCATATAGGAAAATAAGAAATGTATCAGAATGCTACAATTACTTAAAGAAGGGTAAGTCCAGAACAATTTTTTTTTAGTGATTGAGTCATGTTTGGTACCTTGCTTGCTTTCTATATTTTGTCATTACTGACCCAAACATCTGATTATTATGCTTAATGCTCTTGAGTAGATAATCCAACCACAAAATGTGGAGTAAAGAAAATTCTACATATTTATGATAATCAGTTGAAAATTGTCCTCATGTTGAAAGCAAATAAGTTCTCTACTTATAAGGTTTGCTTTCATACCTATTGAAAAAATGTGACGTTATCAAGCTTGATTTTTTACATGTATATACTAATAGACATCTATTTGACCTTGAAAGTCCAGAATAATAATTTTGGAAGATATCATTTAACCTCTCTGATCCCAATTGTTCTCATTAAAATAAAGGAATCCAATTAGTTGAGTGACTTGTCCAAGTTCCTAGTCTGCGTGAAAACACTGTCAGATTTAATCTGGAATTTTAGAATCTCTCTCTATCTACATTATTTGAGGGATAAGAGAAATAAGGAGAGGTTGGTAAAATCATACAAACTTTAAACTGTAATATAAATAAGATCTGAGAATGTAATGTAAAACATGGTGACTATAGTTAGCCTGTATTGTTTAATTGAAATTGCTAAGAGTGGAAGCCTAAATGTTCTCACCCAAAACTAACTAACTAACTAACTAACTAACTACATAAATAAATAAATAAATAAAGTGATGGATGTGTTAATTAACTAGATGGGGTGGGTGGAATCCTTTCACTATGTATTTGTATATCAAATCACCATAATATACACATTAAATATCTTTTAATTTTGTGTCAATTAAATTTTAACACAGCTAAAATTAGAAATAAATGTACACTATAAACCCTATAGAATCCACTAAAATTATTTATAACTAATAAGTCAATGATGGAGATAAAATAAAATTTAAAAAATCTCTTTTAGAAAGGAACTCATTGAATTAAAAAAATCTATAAAGAGACAGATAAAGGGGTAAGTAGAGAACAAAAACAGGATAAATAGAAAAACAATATGTTAAATTTAAACGTGTGTATAATCTCATTCAATATAAGTGGTCTAAATACTCAAAATAAGAGGCAGAGATTATTAGAAAAGTTTTAAAAAAGATACTGCCTAGAAGAAATACAAATATAAAAAAAGAAAGAAATTCTAATATAAAAACACTGAGAGTTTAAAAGTAATGGATAGAAAAAAAATATCTTTCTTACACTAATAAAAAAGCCATAGTGACTATATTAATATCAAGCAAAGCAAATTTCAGAACATATAATATTACCAGCGAGAATGGAGTTTATTTCATAATGATAAAGGTGTTAATTCATGTATTTCTAAATGTCTATGTGCTGATTAACTAAGTTTTAAAATATCTAAGACAAAACTAATATAACCATAAAGTAAAATAGAAAAATTCTCAATTATAGTGGAAGGTTTTTATATCTCTCTCAATTTATCAACCAAGTAGACAAAAGAAAATCATTAAGGATGTAAATTTGAACAACTCCATCTACAACTTTATCTAAGTGACATTTATAAACATTCCACTCAGAAGAATATACATACTTTTCCATTGCACAGGAAATATTTATCAAGGTAGAACATAATCTGAGAACTAAAGTAAGTCTCAACATATTAAAATAACTCAAGGCATGCAAACTATGTTCTCTGACTAAAATAGAATTAAATGAAAAATCAGTCACAGAATATCTATATTCTAAAAATCATATGGAACTGCAAAGAATTTAGAATTGCCAAAATAACTTTGAAATAGAGCAATGATAATGAACTAATATTGCCTGATTATGAGTTATTATGAACTTATAATGATCAAATTAGAATGGTAGTGGTGTAAAGATAGATACAAAGGTCAACAAGGATATAAAAATAATTCAGTTGAGAAACATGTATCTAAAATACATAAAAAACTCTCAAAACTTAATAAGAAAATAAAAGTGCAATTATAAAATAGGAAAGAATATATGAAGAGATACTTCATCAAAGAAGACACAGAACTGGTAAATAACCACACAAAATATCATTAGCCTTTTGGGAAATGCAAATTAAAACCACAACAATATTCCATTGCATACCTATTAGAATGGCTGAAATTATAGCCTGACCATATCAAATGTTGGCAATGATGTGGGAAAATTAGAATTTCTATACACTACTGATGGTAATGTAAAACTGTCTAATTGTTAAGTACTTTCTTTAAAAAGTCAAGCATATACCTACCATTTGAGGCAGCCATTTCACTCTTAGGTATTTTCTTAAGAAAATGAAAGTATATGTACATAGCAATATTATTTGTAATAGACAAAAATAAAACAGCTCAAATGTCCATAGCATATAAAAAAATTAACAAACTGTGGTATCTACATACAATAGGATATTAGTCAACAATAAAAATAAATGAACTATTGATACCCACATTAACATGGATGAATCTCAAAATAATTATACTAAAAGAAGTTGGATAGAAAAAGAGTATATACAGTATGATTCTATTGCTAAAACATTCTAGAAAATGCAAACTTACTTATAATGACAGGAAGATAGTGTTTGCTTGGGGTTGGGCACAGCCCCAAGCAAACACTGGATGTGGAGATTATTGCGGGGTTATTACATATGTCAAAACTTACCAAATTGGGGGCAACCAAAATGGCATAGATGATAGAGGCTCTGTTTATCACTCTGGTGACTAAATCAAAGTTGTGATGGAAACAAGGAGCAGCAACAAGAAAAAATCGCTTGTGAACTTGATGAACAAGCCATACAAGTAGGGAGAAATCCAAGAAAGCAGCCTGCAATGGCAGAAGATAGGATAGGGTGAGGACGCGGGCCTGCCGTGTCCCAAGTGGCTGAGCGAAATGGAGACAGCAGCAGCGGCAGAAGCCTCTTAAAGGGACCATATTCATGAGTGGATTTTTGTGATGATGGACCTGCTTGCTCTGCGCACCAATGCCAATTCAGCTGTGCGTAGTGGGCACCAGGGACTTACCGGGAGGCATTGTCGGAATGAGGGACCAGGTGAGATTCACACTGTATAGAAGTGCCGGCAGAATCTATAGTTCCCTGTTGAGCCCTTCCCGCTACCAGTGCGGGGACACAGCGCAGCCATTGTCATCAGGTCATCAGACTGGATAACAGAGGTTGCTCCGTCCAGAACATTTCCTAAAACCCCACCTCCCCCAAACTCGTGGCCCCACCCAAGCCACATTCAGGTGTATCCTGGGTGAGTCAGGTGCTCCTTGCTGAGCAGCACCTAGGCTCACACTGAAGGCAGCTGGCCTCAGTTTTTGGCGTGGTCTTTTGAGGCAACTATAAACACAGCAACTTGGGATGCAGATGGCCACAGAGGGGCACAGTCTTCGGATAAATTTGGCCTGTATTTTAGCCCCTCTCAGGATTGTGCCACTGGACACTTACCTCATAAATCCACCCTAATAAGACCGGGAGACTTAGGAGCTTTGCTTCGTACATAGAAACAGACACAGAAAGGCAGCCAAAATGGGAAGACAAAAAAACAGAAACCATATGAGAGAACAGAACAGAGATCCAGATAAAATGAAGTCAAGTAATCTAACAGACTCAGAGTTCAAAACACTGGTTATAAAGATGCTCAATGAACTTTTAATTAAATTCAGTGAGAACTTCAACAAAGAGATTTAAAAACATAAAACTCGAAATGGAAATTATAAAAGGGAACCAGTCTGAAATGAAGAACACATTATCTGAGATGAGAAGTATATTAAATGGCATAAACAAAGGAATAAACAGAGTGAATAAAGAAAAGGTCAAATGCCCTATCTAGAGGATAGAAAAGCTAAGAAAACTCAATCAGAATGACAAGAGATAAGTGCCAAGACTATAAAAATAATTTAAAGAGCATATGAGACACTATCAAGGGTCCAAATATCCTTCTGATCAGTATAACTGAAGAAAATTAAGATGTTGAACAGCTGTTTAAAGAAATAATAATGGAAAACTTCCCAAACCTGTTGAAAGAAATGGACATAAAACCCCAGGAAACTCAGAGAATTCCAAAAATCAGGGGCCAATTCCAAAGAGGCCCACACCAACACATATCATAATTAAAATGCCAACAGTTAAATACAAGGAAAGAATATTAAAAGCAGCAAGAGAAAAACAGAGAATTACTTATAAAGGAACACCCATAAGACTGCCAGCTGATTTCTCAAAAGAAACTATGCAAAGACAGAAGGGCTTGGCAAAAAATATTCAACAGGATGAAGATCCAGGATCTACAAACAGAATAATTAATCCAACAAAGCTATCATTTAGAGTTGAAAGACAGATAAAGAGCTTCCTAGACAAAAATAAGCTAAAGAAATTTATCACCATCAAGCTAGTATTACAGGAAATGTTGGAGAGACTTCTTTAAAAAGAAAAAACATGTGTCAAAAACAGGAATAAAGAATGGTAACAACTATATTTCTATCAATAAGTATCTTAGATAGAAAAGAATAAAATGCTCCAACCAAAAAATAGAGTGGCTGAAAAAATAAGAAAACAAGAATAATAAAACCCTTACATATAAAAAGGAAGGGGATGGATAAAGATATTGCTTTGATGAACTTAGAAGATATTTAAGTCAGACAGAGAAAAATAAACACTGTATGATTTCATTTATATGTAGAGTCTGAGGAATAAAAAGAACAAACTAATCAAAAACAGACCCAAATATAGTGAACAATTTGGTGATGGACAGAAAGGTTAGAAGGGCTGAGAAAATTGGGTAAAGTGTTAAAAAAGTACAAATTAGTAGCTGATGGATAAATATGGGGATGCAGAGTATGGCATAGGAAATGCAATTAGAATGACTATGTTGGCTGGGTGGAGGGTCGGGAAAGGGAGGGAGCAATTGGGGGGATCATTTTACAAACTATATTGATGTCTAACTAATGTACTGTATACTTGAAACTAATTAAAATAAATACATTTTTAAAAACTTACCAAATTGTATACTTTATATTTACTTTATTGTCTATCAATGAAAAAAAAAACCCCACATACGTTTTTATCCCAAAGAGTAACTACTCAAGCACCAAAACAGTATTTTCAAATTATATTTCACAGTGCTTTCATTACACAAAGATATAGAAGCTTACAACTTTCCATATATTTCATAACAGATCACTGAGATTTTATACTCCTAGTTTTCAATTTCCTCCTTCATTCTAAATCTCACAAATGTACACAAAACTTGGAAATAAGATATTCCTCTGAAGAGTATCTTTAAAATCAGCATATAACAGATCAAAGCAAAGGTATGCAAAATTCAGGAATATTTCTAGGTAGAAACACTAGCTTGAAGGGAAGAATTTTAAAAATATGAATTTGATTGAAGAAAATAATTTCTCACTATTAAGGAAAGAATATGCCAGTTTTGAAGAGATTTGGCCACCAACAGGAGCCTAGGCAAAGAAGCATCTTTGAGCCCTCATTTGTCAGTGACCACTAAGTGCTATTCAGTAGAGTATGCCCAAGAAATTGACCTGTCCAATTTTGTGACATATGCATCCTTGTTATGAGGATGGATTCATAGATCTGAGTATACTGTACTCAAATATAAAGAACCAGATAATTAAATATTATGCATATTGAGACAACACCCTTCTAATAATAATCTGGCTTCCCACAGATCCTGCTTTTAGGGAAATAGTATGCTGGTCAGAGAAATACAGAGCCTCTGGGTAGTTACAGATTTCATTTTAAATTAAGCATAGGCTTTCAGAAGTTATACCTCAGTCTCTGCGTACATGGCTAATGTGAAACCTCACTGGAAAGAGTAGCCATTTTCCTTGTCACTGAGCCTGCAAGATAGAGATGAAAAGTGGGACTTTGTAACACTTGTCATAACAATACCACTCTGTGGGGACCTTGCACAGCAGTCTAAAAGCCTTTTCTAGGAAAAAGTTATTTGGCTATTTCCCTCCTGTTTTAGAACTTCTACGATTAAGTGTTATTATAGCCATTTTCACAGATGAAAATCGGAGGCTCACTGATGTTATATTTCTTGCTCAAGTTCACCTACCTGGTAAAAAAGATAAAGCTTTGAATTTGTCAGAACTTCTGATTACAAGTCAAAACTTCTCTTTATTGCTTCCTGGCAATAAAATGTGGTCAATGTCAAGAGATTTAACTTTGTGATATCTGCAGGCTCTCTGCAGGTGCTGGTAGAAGGTCTGGGGACTGGTGATTGGGTGATGGAGGTGGAAAAGGGAAAAACATTTCTTAAAATGCACCTCCCAAATGAAATGAAAGCATTTAAGTCTTAAATTGCCAGTCTAAACCCTGCATTTCTAATAGCAAAAGCATCCACTGCCAAGATTCAGCTTCATGCCATTTATTGACTTGTTTAGACTCAGTAGGTCTCCACTTCGATGAGGGAATAATGTGTGTCCATGTGTGCTTCGCTTGTTCTACGTATACAAATGGGTGTGACTAGGTGAGTTTTCATGATTATCTTTAGACATCATTAGTAATTGAAAATGATTTTACTTCAGCAGCAAATCCTGAGGTGGAATCTGATTGAGAATTAGTCCATGCCTCACCAGCATGGATATATCTCAAGGCCTGGAATTATGAGGCTTATTTTAGCAGCTAGTTCCATTACAGTTCATTATATGACTGGATGTCTCAGGGGGCCCAGAGGGGCCCTTCGAAGGCATTCAGGAGATATCAGACTACATGGCTTATATGTGAAAAAGGGGAAAGGAGGCATTTCTTTTTTCATTGTGATAAAGCTGAGGTGATTAAAAATGACAGAGTTAATCTGTTGTTGGGATCAGTATGGCAACTGGGTTATTCTTGCACATTTAAAGATGACAGCTTCATGTCAAACTGTCTTCTTTCCAAAAAGAAGAGTCGGCATTTACCTATCTTGCGAAATAAAATATTCTGCATATATCTACAATTAACTCACTATCCAAGAGCAGTGAGGGGCTGGTATTTTGTAAGGAAGTGGGAACTAGAATTTCAAAGTCTTTAGTGAAATGAAAGAATCAACTCTCAAAATAATCAGCATTTACAGTAGAACTAGGGTCTAAATTCTTGGAGAACAAAAATTGTATTCTTTTTATTTTTTGTGTCATAAAAGAGTAACTAGTACATGGTAGGTGCTCAATAAAGATTTTCAGTATTTCTCTGAATTATGATTTCAAGAAGAAAGCCAAATCACGACTCAAGGTTGTCTTTTGTTTCATGAATTTGCTTGTACATTATCCAATTCAATCCCACCTTCCTAAAATTCAATACCCACAGGTCTGTTAAATTTACATTAGTAAGCTTAATCTGGTTGGCTATATTTACTTATGTACATTTTCTAGTATTATATTTATGTTTTTACATATTTACTTATATAAATATAAATTTATAAATATTTATTTACATTGGATTTATAAAGCAATGAATGAAGCAGTACAAATCAAAGAGGGAATCTCTTAGGGTGGGAACAATTTCCAATTTATTAAGAAGCCTAGAAAATTATGCAACTATTATGAACTAGCTAAATTAGTTTTATGTCTTTAAGACCATTCCATTGGGTCTCTAGACTTAGATTTATTTAAAAATTCTATAAAATATACAAATAAAATTTGGTTCCTTAGCCTTCTTACCTGTTTGGTTTAGAGTCTGTATACATTATCTGGTTAATAGTCTTCTTAGAGATTTTTATTCTTATGTTTTATGCCATTTTTCATAACATTTTGGTTTCATAGTTAAATGAATATTTTTAATAATAATCCTTGCAAAGCAAATTGTTTTACTTGAATATTTATATTCTCACATTTTTATATTCTTGAATTGATTAATACTATCAATTATTATATATGTGCTATATAATTAAATTACATATATAATTATATTAGGTCTGATGATTTTAATATTTTGTTATATTTGAAAGTGTTTATAAATTAAGTCAGTTGTGATCCCTTAATTAATAATCATAATAATATATGTCTATAGGTGTTTGCATGTGTATATGATATACATATTTGATACTTCAACATTTTAATCTGTAAGAATTAATGATCTGAGCATTGCCAAATTTTTGAATATGAGATTCCAGGGGCTTAAAATACTTTACAGAGAGTAAAGTATCTAACAAAACAATAACTTATTTGTCTGAGACTTCAGAGGCAGGGAAGGTAAACTTATTTTGGATCCTGTACTTTATAGTAGCTAATAGCTTTGAATATTTGTTTGAATTGTTGAAAACTGAAGGGACTACCTCAGGTGTTTTTATATTTATGTTTTCACCTGGAAGCAACACAAAGAATCTCTAAAATTAATGTGTTAAGGGCTTTTAATTTTTCTCTGAAATAATTAATCAACCAACACATTTATTAATGTATTGAGCTATGTGGAAATCACTGTGGTAGACAAACAGCAAAACAAAGAAGGAAAAGGTACCTTATCTGTCTTTAGAGAGCTAATGGTTTATTTAGGGAAAAAAAGTTTCTGCAATTAACTTTTTTTGTTTGTTTTGCACTACCATGTATAAGGAATGGCGGTAGATGTTTTGATGACTATAAAAAAGATTAAAACACAAACTTCAACTCAAGAGGCTTATTGTCTAGTATGAGGAATAAAATAGCATAAATGCTTTCAGTGATAGAGTATGAAATTTATTATAAGAGAGATCTAAATAAAGTGTTATGGAACAAAGAGAACATATGTAATCTCAGGGGTTTTATTGAGCAGGTGGCATTCTAAATAAAGCTTGACAGACATAAAATGCCAATTGCTTTCTTGTCACCTTTGATATTTCTAAGACACCAAAGGAAGTTTGACACCATTTTCACTTATCTTAATAGTCATAATTCCAGATGGCTAGGAGATGTCACAATAAATCGTGACGTGTATGTGTGTGTGTGTGTATGTGTGTTTGTATATGACATGGAGAAATGTGGCCTTATAGGATATTTATAAATAACATCTTCTTTTGCAATTTCTTCCATGTCCACAACTTTAAATAACCACATATATATCAATGACTATCTGACCTATATCTTTAGCCTAGATCTCTCAACTGAGTTTCCAGCCCCACAAGGCCAATTGCCTATTTAACACATTACATTGGATAGTTTAAAGGCATCTCAAATTGAACATGTCTAAAACTGAACTCTTGCTCTTTCCCTCAGTGCTGTTTGTAATAGTCATTAGTGCTGTTTCTGGATCTCTTCTTACTGGTAGATTGTACTTCTTTGTGCCCTTGAAGTTTGGTATGGTCACAGTGACTTGCTTTGGTCATGGGATGTGAGCAGAAATGACATGTATCGCTTCCAAGTATAAGTTTAAGAGTTGCTATAAAATCTGCCAAAAATCTTTCCTTTTCCAAAGAAATCACCATTTTAGATTGTGGAGACACCATCAACTTAGTTTCCTAAATGAGTATGCCCTGACATACATGAAATGGACATGTAGTGTGAATGAGAAATGAACCACAGATTTTTTTACAGATTTTTTGAGATGTATTTCACATTCCATAAAATTAATCAGTGGTTTTCAGTGTACAATCACCAAAACATAATTTTAGAACATTTCAACACCTCTAAAAGAAACTGTATACATCAGGAGCCATTTCCCATTCCCACTTATCCCAATCCCTACCTCCAGGTAAAGGCAAACACTTATCTATCTTTGAATGTCTGTTGTTTACATCAGTAATAATTTTAGGATGCTTGTGTTTGAAGTATAACTCAGCTGATAGAATGGTCCTCTTTTACCTTAATAAGTGGCATCTACCAACACAAAAATCAGAAACTTAGAAGTTATTTTTTACATTCATCTCTATCTCATTCATCACATCCTGCTAATCAACTGCTCTTCTAAATTTTAATTTCTCAATATTTTGTGAACTTGTCTATTTCTCTCCACTTACATTGATTGCTGCCACTATAGTTCAAGATACATTTTCTGCTCTTTCTTGCACTTTTGAGAATGTTTCCAAATTTCTGATAGATATTATTCAGGATTTGGGATTGAGAAATAGGAATTCTTTGGTATTCTTTAAAAATTCTAAAATCATAAACTATTTTGTATTTTTCATAACAATTTATGTATTTTTTGGTGGTGGAGTTGTAATAATTTTAAATAATATTTATTTGTACTTAAAATAATACAAATAATAAAGTATCAATTTTATGTGACAGGATTATACCAAAAGTTTCAAAGATTTTCTAAAGAAATATAATAATAAATAAATAATTTATGATTATCATGAACCAAAATATTATAACAAGATTCTATATTTCTGCTCAATAAAGACATTTGGTAACAAACAACATTAAATAAAGGAAACAATATAAAATTCTTAATAAAAAATCATTTAAAAATTAAAATGTGAAACTCCAAATATTTAATAATTAAGTTATTTTAAAAATAAAATTTAGAAATACACAAAGTATTGGTTGCTCTAATAGCCTTGATCTTTGTTTCATGACAAACACTGCAGATGTAGAAATATTTTTTACATTGTTCACTGGCAGTCAAAGTTTTGAGTCTAGAAGCATTATCATGCTGGGCATTAAGGTACATATTGCAAAACTTGCTATTTTTTGAAACAGCAAATATAATATTTGTATAAAATATACTATCTGGATAAATTCCTTAATTGCTTTTATTTGTAAGAACAATTCACTCTTATCAACATAAGTGGCCACAAATGCACACTTGCAATGTCACAGGAACTATAAACAAGACTGATTGATTAGATTGTGACCACTTCTCTATGTGCTCTTGTCTTAGTCCTAGAGATGCTGACCTTAGTCGTCCACTCTGTGTGTCCCTGTCAACATTTTCTGCTCTGGCTTGTCACTTGATGTCTGTAGATTCCTACAAATCAGCAATCTCTTCGTGGATGTGGAGCTTTAATTCTCACAGGAAGACTATGTTACTTTTTTCTGTTTTTCTGAACTCTTGACTGGTTTTTGGGGGGATTCAGAAAAAGAAATTTCCTAAGAAATGTGGGAAGGACTTCGCACATGGAAATCCTAACTCTTATAATAATCTTCCTGTATCCAGTTTGATCCTTTCATCCTTTATTATATTTAGTTATTTTCTAAAAACACAAATGTGATGAGATCTTCTCTGTGTTAAAATGTCTTTAATGGCTTTCTCATTGCTGTTATGATAAAAACCAAATTCTTAAAATGGTCTTTAAGGCACCTGCAGACCTGTCTGGCCTCATTACACTATTCTTCCTCTCTGCTTCTGTGTTACATGTGAACTACATAGATGTCTATTTAATACCATGCTCTTCCCATCATGGGACATCTGTACTACTGTTTCCCACAGGAGAAGAGTAGGAGGAGATAATTTAGAGGTGATGGAGGTGGGGTGCAGATAGTGTAGGATGTTGAGGCTATTGCCACTACTTTGGCTTTTACTCTGAGTGAGATTGAAACCATTGGAAAGTTTTGAGCAGAGTTATGACATGACCTGACTTATATTTTAGCAGGATAACACTGGTGACTTTGTTGAGAATAGGTGGCAATGGGTTAAGGACAGACGCAGGGGCATTAGAGGGCTATTACAATAATCTCAGGAATAGTTCATGGTTAATGGTGTAATGATTAGTATAGTAGCTAGTTGACAAAGAAGGAGTCTTAAGTCAAGAGAACAGGCTACTTCTCAATTTCTGCTGAAGAAGGCTTCAGTGTTAATAGAGGAATAGTACAATTTCAGTACGTGAGGTTCTCCCTTGACCCACAATAATGTATTCTAAAAGGAAGACAGCTGAGCCTTGAGACTGTTTTCTCCCTTTTGAGTTCTGTTGCTGAGGTATCAAGGCTAGCCAAGAGGTGGCTTTACTTAATATGAGATATAAATATGCATTTGTGTAAATGTAATAAGATTATTTATAAGAGAATTAATGAAAGTACATTCTATTACCCTTATTGATCAGAAAATACTACTTTCTTAACTTTGGGGGAAGAGGTAAGGAAAACAATTAGGACATTGGGCCTTGAGCAAAAACTCCTCTCATTGATGCTGGGCAGTGACATCACACAATAGCAGGACAGGTTTAAAGGCTCATTCTCTTGAACTACTTTGTGTGATCATCATATGTATGAATGTAATTTTCCACAGCTTTCAGATACTGTTTTCAGTTATTTCTTATGTAGACAAATGATTATAATCATCTTAAAATGAGGATGAGGTATAGGAACTATTGTTTCTATGGTTAAGAATAAAACTCCAGATTATCCCAGAGACATATGATGTCAGTATATAACTGTTAAAATTAGGACCAAAGATAGTTTAGTGTTGGCTCTTCCAGATCAAAAACCCCAGGTGAATGCACTGGTCTTCCTCAGGACTCCGAGGAACTTAGTGTTAAGCTAGGTTCAAATCCTGATACTGTCACTTATTTTAAATTACCTTTGCAAGTCACTTAATGTCTCTGAGCCAAGGCCATCATTTGTAATGCATAATAACATCTCTTTCATAGGTTTACTTGAGGGTTAAAGGACATACTAAATGTAATATAACAAAGCTGAATATGTGTGGGATCAGGTCAGTCTGGCCATGCCAGGGAAAGAAGACATAATAAAGAGAACACCAGCTCAAAATTTAGTAGACCTAAAAAATAAAGAGAAGGAGAACAAATATAAGAGAATATTTAATTCTGTCATTTCATAGCCATTCATTTCCTGGAAGGTGGTAGAGCACACAGCATATAGGTAAGGGAGGAAACCTGGATGGAAACTGGGCAGCTTCGTGAGAAGCATGTGAGGGTGCCATCCCAAAGTAAGTATTTCTAACTGACAAGAAGATTTAACAGCAATCACAAATAACAATTATATGTGAAGCTTACCTTAATTTTGTAATTACTCCATTTTATATGTCTTATTGGCCTCATTTTACAGATAAGGAAAGTCAAACACTATGTTTAAGTAACTTAATCAAGGTCACTTAGAGAAAAAACAGTAGAGCTCATTTTAGAACCTAAGAAGAACTTATACTTTTTCTTTCAGAGCTGTTTTTTTTTTTTAAATAATGACATTAAAAGAAGAAGAAAGCAAAGTTGATGCTTGACAACTGAATAAGCACAGTAGTTTTGTAGTTTATAAACATTTTTTATAGAACAGTCAATGAAAATATGTTAAGAGCACAAGGCCATCTTTAGCTGGCAGCAAAACAATAGCAAAAATCATTTAGAAAAAGGGTACAGTACTGTCAAGGCCTGTATGATGGTTAACACTTATTTTCCTCTTCCTGAAGAATAGAACAGTAAGAGGAAAGAGTTTAGAGTGAATGAAAATATAGCTTATTCACAACTAAATGAAATGTTTTGGGCCTAGAGAAAAAAAATTAATTCCATGGTTAATTTTTTCAGATGCCTAAAATTAATTTGCTTAATTTTATATTTCTCCTAATCTTTCCTCATGTACAAAATAAAACCTTTGACCAAATAATCTCTATGTTCCTTTTTAGCACTTAAATTTCATGACTCTATTCAATTTGTTAGTTAAAGAGAGGGGGAGACTTTAACTTTTAGTAGAAAATTTTTATTGCATCAGAAAGATAAAACAAGAGATTTCCAAAAAAAAAATAATTTCAGGTCTGATAGAGGTGGAAGGATCATAAGTAAAAAGATATAACATCTACTCAGAATTCTAATTCTAGATTGGAAAGATTCTTAAGCATTTTTAAAAGTTAGGAATCAATGAAATTTCTACATAATGAAAACTATCAAAATGTATCATCTTAAATGGTCTGTTTAATTTTATTATTCTAATGGTCATTTTGGTATGTGGAACAGTTGACTGATTGTGTTGCAGAATTAGTAGATTACATCAAATCTATAAATATAAAAACATTTTACAATCATTTTAAATAGAGTTTTTAAATTGTCTATAATTTTAATGGTGATATTCACCATTATCTAGGTACAAAAAGTCAAAGTCAAGTTTATCATATAAAATGCTAGGCCTTGGGGTCTTTTCAAATTCTTGTTAGTTTATCAGAATATCTTACCCTTTACAGGATGTAATATGACCTATCAAGCTACAGAAAATTGAGAAAGAAATAAACTATGTTTATAGGGTTCCTATTACTAAAGCAAGAGTGAAGTATATTAATGTCACCAGGTTAATTAAGAATTTTTAGTGGTAAAAAAATAGGTGCTTTTAAAATGCTGACATCACTGAAAATATAGATTTAGCAGATGCTGATTCAACAATACAGAATAATCTTAATGTGACAAGTTTTATAATCTAATGACACTATGTTATTTTGTATAAATCATTTAAGTTCTTTGAAACTCAATTTCCTCATCTGTAAGACATTTAGATTGAAATAATCTTTTCAGACCATGAGGGCACACAATAATTGTAAATATTTATTGGACATTATATGTCAAGAATTGTTCTAAGAGTATTTATGTGTATAAATTCATCAAGTCTTTAAAACAACAGTATGAAGTAATTACTAATATTGTCATATCTGGTTTAACAGATCCCCAAACTGAGACACAGAGAGTTTCAATAATTTACTTAAGATTTCAATGCTATTGAATAGCAAAACTGGGATCTGAAGGCAGGCTATCTGGCACCAGAATTCATGGTCTTAACTGTGATGGGATACTGCTTGTTTTTCAAATAATGTGTACTACTGATACTCTCCTTGCCCTTACCTGAGAACACTACCTGTGGTAGGCAGAATAATGTCTCCTTTACTCCTCATAAAAGATGTCTAAATCCTGATTTGTCTAAAATTTACAAAAAGGACTTTGCAGATGTGATTAAGGTAAGGATTTTAAAATGGAGAGATTACCCTGGATTATCTGGCTGGGCCCAATGTAATCACAGTGGTCCTTACAAGAGGGAGACAAGAGTATCAGAGTCAGAGTCAGTGAGGTCCAAGTGATGCGATTATTAGAGGGGGCCACAAGTCCAGAAATGCAGGTGGGGTGGCATCTAGAAGCTGGGAAAGGCAAGAAAAAAGTTCTTCATTAGAGCCTCCAGAATGAATGCAGCACAGTCAATTAATATCCTGATTTTAGCTCTATGAGACTCATTTTAGACATTGACATATAGAACTATAAGATAATGGGTTTGTGTTGTTTTAAGACATGAATTTGTGGTAACTTTTTTATAGCAGTAATAGGAAAATAATACACTATCATGGTGAGTTTCTGTTGATAAGCATGTTTTTCAGGTATCCTGAGTTAAAGAAATGTCATAAACAAATGGATTAGACAATCTTTAAGATCTGTTTAACTCTGAGATCATATATCTATGATAGATATTCTGTAGCCACATCTAACAAATACCTTTCTTAACAGCTAGCCTTTAACATAATGCTTTAGTAATGGCTCTGAGAAAAACAAGTGCAACAGATTTCAATTATATGTATAAGACAATTCCAGGAACTTATGATAAAATTAAAGTGATAGGGTCAATATTTTTTATGTTGGTTTATATGTTCTCCAAAATTATTTAAAACACTAAATTAACAGAGTTTAAACACAAAGAAACATTAATGAGTTTTCTTTATGTGAGAAAGAAGTTTCTAGTTGAAGTTATTTCCAAATAAACTGAAAAGAGTTTAATAAATTCTGAACTAGGGTCAGATGACTAATGAGATGAGAATCCTAATTAAACACTTAAATATAGTAGAGAAACTTTGGTTTCTTTTCACTATACTAGTTTTATTTCTCCAAAAAGAGTTAGTAACAAGCTCTAATAGTCCTGATGCAGTATTTAGACTTGGTGTGTGCATGTGTGTCTTCATCTAAGAAAACTGTAACCCAAGTGAATCTGCACAGTATCAAAGTTGAGGTGAGAAAGAGGAAGATGAGCTGATTGAGATGGTTTCAATTTATCTCATTTCTAAGCCAAATATGAGTCATAATATAAAGAGATTAATTTAGAAAAAAGTAGATTATGTTAAATTTACAGAAATAAAAATCTATGTGCATAATTCTTCATATAATCATTTGATAAGCTTCTCTAACATTTCAAAGTATCAGAAAATTTAAAACTGTTCTTATGACAATATTTAGCTGACATAACTGATTTTGATATTGTCTTATAGTACTTAGGTTGCATAAGAAGAGATTTTGCTCATTTACCTTCAGTGATATCATAAGTAGGTTCTGAAACAAACTAATTGATGAACCCTTTAAGAAACACTTGCTTAGGAGCATATAAATCACAGTGTTTTATAATGCCTTACACAATGCTGAAATAATTTAGAATATTATGGCAAGAAGCTAAGTTTCAGTGGAGCTTTCTAAAAATTTTTTACATCTAAGGATTTCCAGTCCATGTGGAAAAGTGGATTCTATTTTTCTAAAGAGAATCTAATAAGTGTGTGAGTATTAGAACAGAGTTGCTTGTGTAGCTCAGCTGGTTTTTCTTGAAACTTATTACTGTATAAATTGAAAATGATTGTATGCATTTTACAAAAACTGTGTTGTCCTCAAGTAGCACCTTCCATCAGCTGTGTGGGGTTAGGAAGTTCATTTCAGTGGATTAGCAGTTGTTTCTGAAGCATATCGCATAATTATAAAGCAGCAAAAGAGTGTTTCAAAAAAAGGAAGTGAATATGATTTCTCAAGGATCCACTTAGACAAAAAAGGCATGAATATATGAGTAAGATATAGAACAATGATGTACATAAACAAACATACAGTAATGTGACCTGGCTGTGTCCATGAGTGCTGAAGAATGTCAAAAAGACTAAGAGCAAAGTGAGGCTCAATTAGTAAGAAAAAGGCTCCTGGAGAAGGCAAATCTTGATTGGCTAGCCTGTGGAGTTAATTCAGGATTTCTCTGAGGAGAAAAAAGAAGCAAATCTCGGTCAGAGAAGGATGAAAAACTAATAGACCGTTCATTTATTGATTCAAAAAACATTAAGTGATGCCTGTGTGCCAAAAGTAGTCCTAGGTGCGAATAACAGCACAGCGTGAGCAAAGCAATAAAAAAAGTCACTTCCCTCATAGTTTAGATTCCATAAAAATACATAAACTGAATGGTTAGTTAGATAATGATAACTATGGGAAAAATAAAGCAGAAAAGATGATGTGAAGCTAACAAGAAAACAACTTTAAATAAGGTAATTTGGGTTGGTCTCATTTAAAATGTAACATTTGAGTAAGATCTGAAGAAATGAGGGAGCAAATTATATGGATTTAAGAATAGAACATTGAGGCAGCATGATCAGGCCCTGAGGCAAATTCATGCCTGATACATTTGAACAAGAGTGGGCAAGAAAATGTGGCTAGAGCAGGATGAACAAAAGCGAGAACTATAGGAGATGAGATTAAGTAAGTGACAATAGTCAGATCATGTAGGAGGACCACATGAGTCACTTTAATGATTTAAGCTTTTACTCTGAGGGAGACAAGAAGGCATCGGAGAGTTAAAATAGAGAAATAATATGAACTGGTTTATGCTTAACAAGATTATCCTCCATGATATTCTGAGAATATACCATAGGGAGAAAGAGTAAAAGGAAACCATTGGTAGAAAGTTAAGCAGTAGCTTCAATAATCCAAGAGACAAAAAGTGGTTGCTTGGACCAAAGCAGTAGTTGTGGAACCTGTGAAACATCAAATTTGTAGGTAGAAGTAACAAATTTTGCTAGTGGATTAAAGTGTAGGAAGAAGAGGGAAGAAAATGAGGGAGGGAGAAAAAGAAAGAAAGAGAGAATATGAATGAGAATGAATTCTGAGCAAGTGGAAGCATAGGGTTGCCATTAATTAAAATGCAGAAGATTATTAGAAGATTAAGTTTAAGACAAGCTAAGTTGATGATACCTATTAGACATTTAAACATGTATGAGTCTAGAGTTGAGAAAGAGTTACATGAGGGAATTGAAATCTGGCAGTTATAAGTGCACATTGTATTTAAAGCCTTGGGGACGGAGTGTAGACAAAAAAGAGGTTCAAGGCATGAACTTTAGGGCTCTAACATTTTGACATTGGAGAAATAAGGAGAAAGTACCTGAGATTGAAAGCACACAGCTAGTTATACACAAGAGTAAAGCCAAGAGGGTGTGACATTCTGGAAGCCAAATGAAGAAGCTGTTTCAAGGAGTACAGAGTAATCAATTATTCCCAACGTTACTGGAAGGTTAGGTAAGATGAGTATTGAAATTTATTCATTAGATTTAGCTATGTAGAGTTTATTGGTAGCTGAAAACTTTGGCATACAATATGGTTTTAGTACCAATTATAAAATAGTTTGTTTTAGGCTTCTGATGGTTTAAAAAATATGACTGCCAATTCTTTGATACACTCTTCTTCAAAAGATGGGGCTTAATACCCTTCTCTCAAGTGAGGGTTGGACTTACTTGCTTCTGATGTATGTAAAGGAAGTGAAAACATGTGATGTCAATTAGGACATTAAATATTGTGGCTTATTCCTGGAGTTGGCTACAATCTCATGAGATTCTATGAGCTAGAACCACACGGATAAAGCTATTCCCAAATTTATGACTCACAGAAACTGAGATAATAAATGTTTATTGTTTGAAATTTTGTGATAACTTGTTTTGTGGAAATAGATAACTAATATAGGTTAAGTATCTGCATGTGATGTGCTGTCATGAAAAGTACTCCAAAATGTGGAGTGACTTTGGAACTAAATAATGTGCAGAAGCTAGAAAGACTTTGAAGAGAATATTAGTGAAAACATATACACAGATATAACAATCAAACAGATTGTTAGTATAAGTTGGGACTTTTGAGGAAACTGTCAGTGATGCTCAAAGGAAAGGGAGAACTATTTAATTGAAAACTAAAAGGAAGGGATCCTTGGTATATAGTGGCAGGCAAGTTAGCAACACTGTCACCTGAAATAATATGGAACGTAGAAAATGACTTTATAAACCAAGTGAACAAGCCAAGGTAATTTCTACATAGCATGTTGAAGGTGCTACTTGATTTCTTTCTACCTATAGTAAAATGTGAGAGGAGAGAGCGAAGGTTATGGAAGGTCTGCAAAACAAAAAAATCCTAGTGCTTTGGTTTTCAAAATTTCCAGCCTCTCTACATAGCAAATCAAAGTTTCTGTCAGGTCTAACAGTGAAACTGAGGGTGTGGCTATCAAATCTCTTATTAAGACTTCAGAAGGATCAATGGTGCTGCTTCAGAATACCATTTAGTCAGAAAAAAGGGCTCTCTGAAGATTCGTATGTCTCACAACTCCCCTCAATCAAAAAACATGGCTTTAAGAAGCTTAAGGACATTGTCCCTCAGCTGAAGCCCTACATAGAGAAGAGCTTATCTTGATTTATAGATGTAGATTTATCTAATGAATTGGAGCCCAGTAGTATTCACAGGAGACCTGCAGAGTTTTAGAAGAATTACATCAGCAGAAACACTGTCGGTTTAATCTAAAAGGGACAGAGATAGTACTAAAAAAAAGGCCTTTGGACCCCCACCCCTGATTCTCCTAGAAAGAATAAGGCTCAGAAAATGATGAATTTTCATATATCTTTCATGTATCTTTCATGAAAAAGGAAGGATGATTCAGAAAGCAAAAACAAGAGAGGGGGTAAGAACCATGAAGAACTATTCTCAGGCTTTGAGTCCCTATCAAGAAACTGCAAAACTATGCTAGTTTGGATTTCAGAATTTGCATAGATCAGTGATTCAGTATATTTTCCACATCTATATCAAATGCCTTCTTCTTGCCTATCCCACCTTTGAATACAGGGCATGAGAAAAAAGCAATAACTTGTCTCTTTAGTTCACAGGTCTTTATGTCAAGAGGAACTGTACTCAAGGATTCATACTTAAAGAATTACATCTAAGAAGCTTCATTTATACCTCGATGTCATTTATATGACAACATTCTGGGCTTCAGTTTATACTGTATTATTGGGTTCTTCTGGGGGGTGAATATATTTTACATGTGGGACAAATATAAATAAATTGTGGCCAGAGTATAAATTGCGATGGTTTTAAAGCATATCTAGAAATTCTTGATAAATCTCTCTTTAAGATGTAGAGCTTAATATTCCTCCTCTTGAGTTTGAGATGAACTAATTTCTAATGAATACAGTTAGGTAGAAATGACAGAGTGTAACTTCTGTGATAAGGTCCGAAAAGGCATTGTAGCTTCCTCCTCTGTCTCAAATTGCTTGCCTGGGGACTGCTGACTGCCATATCACAAGGACACTCAAGCAGCTTTATGGAATGAGAACTGAGGCTTCCAGGCAAATACGACTGAGTGAGCTTGGAAGCAGATCATCCAGTTCTATATAGGAGAAGCACCAACTGACATTTGCATTTCCATCTCATGAGAGACCCTGAGCCAGAACCATACATATTCATGATCCACAGAGACTGTGGGATAATAAATCTTTGTTGTTTTATGTAACAAAGTTTGAGGGCAAATTGTTATTGTACTAATAGGTAACCAATATCAAACTCATCACCCTCTAGCAGAATCACAGAAATCCAAGCTCCTAAATTCTCCTTCAGGGGCATGTGCTTGTGTAGAAGGAGGGTGAGGCAGAATCCCAGGGCTTATGAATGATGCTGTTTCTCCTGCTTCCACCTGGCTTTCCTCTTCTGGTTATGGGAGGCCTTATCCTCTGCTACACTCCATATGCTACAGTTTATATGATATTCTTTTATTGTGTGCCAACTCTTACCATGCTGATCTAGAGATTTTTCCTCCTTACCTATAATAGTCTATCATTAAAACCACAAAAAAGAATTTTTTTTACATATTTAATTTTTAAGAATATCTTTTTCTTATTTGCCTGCTTTAGGTTTCAGTGCACCCTCTTCTAGGAAGCTAACACAGTTGGTTCCTGAGGGAACAAGGACAAGGCTGGAAGGCAGTCTGGGAGATATACCCTGAAGCCCTCAACATCCTCTCTACTCTCTGACTACTGACCACTGCTCAGATCACGTGTCTGTATATCATCGTCCTCTAAATAATCCAGTTAAGCTTGTATTATCTACAAATTTAACACATGTATGATAATATGATTATGATATGGACTTTTTAAGATTAAGAACTTAGTAAATGGATAGTGATATGATCTAAAATATCTTGAGAGATGATTTCTTCATAAGGTACATAAAGTTTAGCATTATCATAAGTGGTTATTTATAATAATATAAAATGTCTTTTCTCAATAGAAACTGCCCTGAAGGGATTAGTAGGATGGTAGGCACACAGATTCTAAATACTTCTTTAATATAATCTCTAGCAAGAAGAGCAAAATGACAACCTCTTAATTCTCCTAGATGAAATGACCCAAAGTGGCTCCTTAACATACATGTTGTCAAACTTTGAGCCACTTAACTGTGCACACTCACCACTAAGGATTATGCTAAGGATTGAAATTCTGTCACAAACAATCACCTATAGTGGCTACCACAAGTCTGTGAGGTGGCTTGGCATGAAAATCTACTCAGTAGGGATGGTCTACATAAGACTATGACTAAACTAAGAGAGAATCTACTTTTGTCACTTATTTCTGAGATACAAAGAAAGATGATAGAGTGCTGAAGAAAGGCACACATTCAGAAAGAGAGTTGAAAGAGGAATCATGGAATATGTTGAAGAGCTCTTAGCAATTGCAGAGTAGAAGCAGAGCAGAGAGAGATAGAGCCAAGTGGGGGAAAGATACATTGTTAGACTCTGGGGGATATTGGGGCTTCAGGGGTATCTGAAACTTCCAGTTCTCTATGACGCTCCATTGCACTACTGAGATTGATTTCTCTCCTGACTTCCTAGGTGGCTTTACACTAAACTATCACTAGAGACAGCCTGATTATTTGGTTATTTTAGATGACATGAATTAAGCACAGCTGTCTCATTTTGTAGTGCCAGTTATTAACCTCATTATATGTAGTTGGTCCTCCCATGTGTTTCTTCAGTCCTCATAAAAATGACCCCTGGCTAGCCAATATTTGCTACTATCTCCGTGTTCAAATAATAACAATAGATGTCATTTATTGAATGAGGCATTTTTTAAAGACATATATAATCCCACGTCTTACTCTGACTTGAGTTTTTTTCAGAGTCAATGAATATTTATTTTAGAATTTATGACCAGTATTTTAAAAATGAGGAAATGAGGAAATTGAACCTCAAAAAGATTAATGACTGGTCTAAGGTTGCACAGGTAATAATTGCTTGAGATGGGATTCAAACCCAGCATTATCTGGCTTCAAAGTTCTATCTACTAATTCAGTTGTTTCCTGATCTTCATTCAGACAAGAGTTTATTCATTTGTCTAGTAAAAGTTGAGCAACTGATATGTCAGTCACTGGTTTAGGCACTGAATATTTAGCAGTGAACAGAGCAGTCAAAAAGAGCCTATATCCAAAAAGATGGAGACAAGTAATAAAAAAATGGTTAATTGAGGGGCTTAAAAACAAATATTTTGGGGTGTTGGTCCCAATGACCATGCGTTTATGGGTCAGAAGATTGGGCTTTGGAATCTATATTTTAAACAAGCATCTTGGGTAGCATTTTTGATACTTAGTCTTGACTTGATTTCATCATAGAGAATGCTGACTCCTTCTAAACTCCTTCATTATGCCTATGCTTCTTAAGTTCTCAGTTTTTAATACATCTTATATAATTTTTTTTTAAGTTAAACTGTAAGAGAAATGCTAAGATTCTCTTACAATTAGAGATGAAGCCTGGGTAGTATGCTGATTGATAACAGGGATCCTGTAATGCACATATTTCTAAATATCTGGTTAGGATTGAAGAGAAATTTAGAGAACCTTATAAACCCACTAGCAAGGAAAGCAATGGTTTTGAAGGAGCAATGGGGGATGGCTCTATAGTGTAGTGGTTAGCGATGTCCGCTTTACACGCAGAAGTCCTGGGTTTGTGCCCCATGGAAGGAGATAGTCCATCTTCAGAGATCTAGCTCTTAAGGGGAAAGGGCAACATCCCCAGCTCAGCGGTGGAAGGGGATGAGGAATCAAAGAGGGGGGAAAAGAATGAAGGAGTAATCACAGGTTTTTTACCAAAAAATCTCTATTCAGGTTATTGATTATTACTTTATAAGTTTGAGTTTTGTAGGCACAACACCTAAAGAAGAAATAATGAGATTTGGAGCCTGACCTTAGAAAATCCAAATCACTAGAAAGGATATGGAGTGAGGGGAGAGAGGGGCTTGAATCCATTGATAGGATGGAAGGCATTTTGCCAGGAAAGAAAGGGGAGCAGAATAAGTGGGAACATTTGTTAGAGTCAACCAGAGGCTGACATGTGCTTTGATTTAACATGAGAAGTGATAGGAAGGTATTTTATTTCAAACTGGGAAAGAGGAAATAGGCAATTAGAGCATATGGCTAGTCTGGGGAGAGGAATAGCAACTGCCAAATTAATTCATTTGCTCAGGGAATAAGGGACTGCTTCTGAGTCACCCGTTCTAAGAGCTCGCTTTGTTGTAAAGAGATAATTTCAAGGCTCAGAGTGAAGACATGAGCTTTTAAGAATTACCTCACCCACCCTTTCTATTGTTCCCTAAATTTCCTGGTTCTCCAGACTTCCTGGCGTGGTCTGGTATTATAGAAATGTGTTTAGCTTGTTTTAACTGTAACCTCTCTATAAGGTATGATACTGAGATATTCAAATTATGCCAGCACCATGGAAAGGATATCCTTAAATCCAGATACTACTAGACAAACTGCATTTCTCATTGCTTTCTTATCCTTAAGCCAGGACTCTAGAGTACACATTGAATAAAAACTATGCAAGAAATTACTAGCATGAGTCAGACTTATTACAGATGAACAGTTCATTGCTAATGTATTTAACTCAAGTTCTTCTTGTTCTAATAAATTAACTACACTTAAGTGGCCTGCAGCTGAGTTATTTGGAGAAAATGGCTTAGATACAAATCCCACCTGTAATCATCCCTTTAAAACATTGATTATTTGTGTAATATTTAAATCAAGGATTCTTTACAATTTTATTGTCAGAACATCGTAAAGAAAAGTAAACATTTTGAGATTTAAAAAAATACAGCAATATGCAAGGCATGAAGATGACCATTAGGGGTAAGTAAATACAAATATAAAAGTCCTCTGTAATTGGGATCTTTTTTCCCCTTTTGGCTGTGAATACTGAATTTCTGTGTAGCTTAATTACTTTACCAGGGAAAATTCCAGCTGATGACTATATCTACAAGGTACAAAATTGTATTGTAGATCAGCTATAAATCTTGTGGTGTCAAACAACCATTATTTGATTTATATATATTTTGTAGAAAGGAGATAACACATGTCTAAAGTGATTTTTGGGAGTTAATATCAGAAGCACTATAAGATCATCTAATGTGCAAGTTCATCATGTAGTGATTTGAGCAGCATCCGGGAGCCTCATGTCACTTCATTGAGGGGAGCCTATAAATAAACACTGCTTAAAGTGCTTGAGTTAACAATGCCAATGATGTCTAGAAAGAGTCAGAGACTAAGAACCCACAACAACTTCCTGGTCAGTGATCAAAGATACATAGCTCTCACTTGCACTATTCTGGTTTTAAGAGGGCTTAGCCAGGCTATCATGACCCTGGGTGAGAAAAGGTCTCACTGTTAATGGCTCTGAAGTTTTAATCAGATACAGAAACATAGATGCTATTCAAAAGTGGCCAAGATCTTTACAGAACATTGTACCAATTTTAATTTCAGTATGTTAAAAGGGATCTTTGGAAACAAGATGGAGTCCAGAAATGAAAACAAGAGAGATAATTAAATGGTAGGAAAAAATGATGGTTCCTAGAAAGTCTAAAGGAATTGGAAATTGTTTTATTCTGAAGGAGATAGGAGCTGGAAAGTTCTTTAAAAATCATCTTCCCTTTCATGATGAAGTATTATAAGTATAGATTGGGAAGTTGTTCATGAAGATAGTTTATAATACATATGAATTTAGATAGAGCATAAGGAAAAAGTGCTCTCTGGTTTGAAAGGTTTTCAAATGCAGAAAGAGGCCAGTGAGAGTAATAAGAATGCCTTTTTTCCCTTATTGTTTGAAAAATTACTGGTCTCAGAGGTAAGACTGGCACTCACTGAGCCATCTCCACAATTAACTTTTGGTCCTATTTCATTCTTGGTACAATTCCCCCAAGACACTTAATCATGGTCCCTACCACAGATTTATTGTGATCATTTTTCTTTAAAAAATTCTGCCTGTTGGATTATTTTTAAACTATTTTTTCATGTACTTAACATATTAGGTTCAAAACATTTGATCTAACTTTATAAAGTACTGGACTCTGAAATTCTGCATATCTACTCTAGCTCAGTCTAAATTATACATTTCTGAACACCAGTCTCCTTCATTTTACATATTATTAACTAGCAACAGATTTTTTTTAATTAAGTTTATTGGGATAACATTGGTTAATACAATTATATAATTTTCAGGTGTACATTGTAATATAACATCTGTATATTCTATTGTGTGTTTACTACCCAAAGTCCAGTTTCCTTCAGTTACCATATATTTGACTCCCTTTTCCCCCATCTACCTCTTCTCTCCCCCTACCATCCTCTGGTAACCACTAGTCTATAGTCCATGTCCATGAGTCTCTGTTTGTCCTGTTCATTTCTTGCTTTTAGGTTTATATCCTACATATAAGTGATATCATGTGATTTTCAACTTTTCTGTCTGGCTTATTTCGCTTAGCATGATTATCTCAAGGTCCATTCAGGTTGTTGCAAACGGCAGTATTTCCTCTCTTTTTATGGCTGAGTAATATTCCATTGTATATATGTACCACAGCTTCTTTAGCCAATCATCTATCGTAGGATACTTCAGTTGCTTCCATGTCCTGGCCACTGTGAATAATGCTGCTATGAACATTGTTGTGCAAATATCTTTATGGATATAATTTTTTAAGTCTTTGGGGTAAATATCCAGTAGAGGGATTGCTGGATCATATATGGTAGACCAATTCTCAGTTCTTTGAGGAACCTCCATACTGTTTTCCACAGTGGCTGTACCAATTTTCAGTCCCACCATGTTTAGATCCTCTGCCCATTTTTTTGATTGGATTGTTTGTTTTTTTGTTGTTATTGAATTGTATGAGTACTTTGTATATTTTGGATATTAGTCCCTTATCAGAGGCATTGCTTGCAAATATATTTATTGCAAAAAAAAGAGGTTGTCTCTTTACCTTGTTGACAGTTTTGTTGTTGTTGTTTTGTTTTTTGTTTTTGTTTTTGTGTTTTTTTGCTGAGCAGAAACTTTTTAGTTTGATGTAGTCTCACTCATTTATTTTTGCTTTTACTTCCCTTGCCTTTGAGGTCAAATTCATAAAATCCTCTTTAAATCCAAGGTCCTTGTGTTTAGTTCCTATGTTTTCTTCTATGCATTTTATTGTTTCAGGACTTATATTAGGTCCTTAATCCATTTTGAGTTAATTTCGGTGTGTGGTGATAAACAACAGGCTAGTTTCATTCTTTTACAGGTGGCTTTCCAGTTTTCACAGCACCATTTATTGAAGAGGCTTTCCTTTCTCCACTGTATGTCTTTGGCTTTTTTGTTGAAAATTATTTGCCCATGTAAATATGGGCTTACTTCTGGACTCTTGATTCAGTAACAGAAGTATCTTTAATTTACCGGCCAACTAAATTTCCTTCATGACTACTCTTGCTACAGAGTTAAATACACAGACTGTAAAACATATTAGTAATTAATTCTGCCTACTCTACATAACTGAATTCTCAACAAGTAAAGGTCTTTTGACTATTGTATAATGTAATTAGTCAAATAGCTTTTATAAACAGGGAAGGAAAGGGATTAATTTATCTCTGCCTGATTGAAAGGTATGTCAAAATAATGCTGAATAAAGGATATATAAAAGATAAATATATATTTTATATATATATAAAAGGATATATAAAGGACATTTATATATTATATATATAAAAATAATATATATAACATTTTTTTGAATGACTGAATGAATGGACTATGTTTTTAAAATAGTGTCTGAAATACACAAATTATGCTCAAATTACACATTGTGTTGAAAAGTTCATATTGGTTATTATCTTAATTTCTGTTTTTGAGCATTTTGAGTTCAACACTTTTTTTTTATCTTGAATTAGTAATCAACTCTACTTTCCCTCTACCCATAACCATGAGCCACAGCAGTCAAGAATATGTGTCTATCGTTCAAAAACCACTCTGTAGCAATAGCTCAACTGTAATTTCATAAATAATGAATCAAAACTCCCACTGTATCTCTTATACTTTATTGAATAATTGCACACTTTAAACTGCTTTATGGTGTGTTTAACAAATCTTTAACCATGTCCCAAAGTATTTTAATTTAGTTTGAAACACATAGCAATTTCATAAAGTTTTGCATTCTGGCTCTAAAATGAAACTTTAGAACAGAACTAAAATGTTAAATGTGTTTTATGTAAGTAGAAGTGATGTGAACTTATACATTACTAAATGTTTTTATACTTCTTTCCATTTAACCATTAATACTTTATTCTTGCATGATCATTAATTTTTGTTGTAGCCAACAGATATTTAGCCCCTTCATTATACTCTGGTATAATGAAGCCTATAGGTACAATGAAATAAAGAAAATAGGAGATTTTATACAGACCTATTTGGTGTCCTGGAATGGCTAAATATATAATCTTGCAGGAATAGAATTCAGAATGTGGAAGAAATTGCACTGTCACTACCCGCTAGGTAGGCAAGCTCTCCCATACTTGTTGGAAAGATATATTATTTTAGGGAAGAGGGTAAATGATGGAAGTCATCATGAAATCATGTGTCTATCAAGCAGTCACTGAGCTGATTCTCTGCTCTCCTTCCCTTGTCCCTGTTTCCCTTTCTACCACTTTCTTTTCATTCTCAGCCTCATATTCCTCAACCAACTTCACATCTTTTTCTCCCCTTCTTGCCCAGCTTCCTTTCCTAAGGTGTTTATTGTCAGCAGATCCAGCCTCTCTGACTGGACATCTGTTCCTTTTGTTTCTGCTCCCTGTAGACATGTTGGCTAAAGAGGAGTAGAAGTAATGAGAATTATGACTGAGATCTGTCCCATTGTTCTAAATCCATCTACTGCACAGCTTGCATCTTGTGCTCAAATATACAATCTTAAAAAAGAAACCATCTCATGTTTGTCTCTGTGAATAAAAGTTTATGGCAAAAAGAAATATTTGAAAACTTTTTTTAAACAAAATTTTACATAAGGTTTATGAAAATACTTCAATCTCTTAACATAAGGTGGTATATTTAACTTAGTATATTAGTTTTCTATTGCTGAATAACTTACATTTATTATCTTACGATTTCCATGGGTAAGAAGTCTGGGCCTTGCTTAACTGGGTCCTCTGCTCAAGATCTACAAAGCTACACCATCAAGGTGCCTCAGCTAAGATCTTATCTGTGGCTTAGGTCCTCTCTGAAGCTCATGCTGTGTTTGGTAGACTTCACTTTCTTGTGATTGTAGGAATGGGGCCCTTAGCTCTAAAGGCTCCCCCCGCCCCCACTAAACATTATCCAGCCTGTCTGACTAGACATCTGTTCCTTTTGTTTCTGCTCCCTGTAGACATGTTGGCTAAAGAGGAGTAGGAGTAATGAGAATTATGACTGAGATATGAAGGCTTCCTGATGGCAGCAGGAGAGCACTTCTCTAACTTATTCTATCTCTGAGCTCTAAGACCTTATTTTAACAGCTTACCTGAAAAGGCCAGACTCACTCAGAATAATCTCCTTCTTGATAAATCTAAAGTAAATTGATTGGAAATTTTATTTACATCTGCAAAATCCCTCATGGTTGCCATATAACATGACAGAATCATGAAAATGATATCCCAACACCTTTCCTTGTTCTTTTGGTCAGAAGCAAGTTATAGCTTCTACCAACATTTAAGACCATACCATTGTATAAGGATCTGGGTCTTTAGAGGTAATTTTAGAATTCCTCCAACCACAAATAGTAATCAGCAAGTTTAATAATTTCCTTATTTTTTCCTAGTCATTCTTGCAGAAATTGTACTTCCCGCCCCCCGCAAAGGCACACAGTTATTTCTACCTTTCAAATCATTAAGAGTGACTTCAATGTCAATTTCAATAACTACTTCAACTATTCTCACATTTATTTTATTTATTCAACACTAAATAAGCTGTGTATTTTTTTTGAATCATCAATCTTGCTCAAGTGCTCACTCCAATGACACTTACTGTTTAACTGCAAACAGGCAAAGGCCCTTGACTGCTCCATTGTTTTCCAGATTATCAGCTGTCTCTTGCTTCACCTCACTTATTTTCTTACCTAGTCTAAACTACTTAGTTTTTGTTTGTTTGTTTGTTTTTTACCTCAATCACCTTTTCACTAACATCCTCAATTATCTTGAAACCCAGTATTTCCGCTGCACCTTCCCTTTGTAATGCCAACCTTATATTCTCTTCAAACTGCTAGGCTGTTTGGCAGTGGTGAATAAAATCAACCAAATGTGCTTTTTACTCATTATAAATTCAATAGGGAAGGCTTTTAATTAGTTTGCAGTTTTAACTTCTATTTGTTTTTTCTCTCCCTCCTCTCAGAAACCTTTATATATATATATTTTATCTACCAAATGGGAATACAACACATTCTCATCTTTTCCTATTATTATAGCTTTAGTTCATGATTTTATTATCATTTATTGAGTCTATAGAAATAACATTCTTACTGGTCTTCTTGTATCTATACCTCTATCAGAATACTGCACATAAACTTAAAAAAAAATCACTGTCATTGCTTAACAACCTTCGATAATTCTTTCTTTTAAAACAAAAATACATCTTTAGCATGTATTTGCTGTCCAGATACATGTCTCTATTTAATGCTCTAGTAGTATCTCCTATCCTCTCATTTTATTTTCTGTTGATCTACTGATCATCACTTGTTAGCTTAAATTTTGTGGGAGATGGAGATATTTGTTCAAAATATGATCATATGATTTGCTTTAGCCAATAGAATTAAAGCCAATAGAATGTGATGAAAGTGACAATTGCCATTTCAAATGAGAATTTTTTAAAGCCACTGAATCATTTAACCATTCACTCCTTTCCCCTCTGCCATTAGTCTGGCATATTTCAAATGGGGCTGCTCTTTCAGCTTGAGTCCCAAAATAAAGGGTATGTGGAGCACAGCCACAGCCAATTAACAATAGACATTAATGTAAGTGAGAAATAAACTTTTATTGTTGTAAGCCATTAAAATGTGGAGGGTTGTTTGTTATGGTAGCATAGTCTAGGAAAATTTGACAGATATGAAAATTGGTATTTTTTATTAAAAAAAAGGAACTAAAATACGTAGCTTTAGCTTTTGGGTCATATGTTGGGCACTGGAGGAAACATGTGTTGCTACCATTCTTTCAGCTTCTATTTTGTAAAACCATCACTTGTAATAGCCCAGAAGGCAAATAAAATACCTAATGAACGAACTCGTGGTTTTAGGGAAATAGAGAGGAAAAAAATGTTGGGAACATGATTGCTTTTGGCTCTATTTGACAAAATACTATGTGGAAAAGATGAGCTCAGAAAAGTAAAAAATCTATTTGCACAGAAATGAAAGGATTATAGAAAGTTCAGAAATTACGAGACTTGTAGAGTCAGAAGGTGCAATTGATTGCCATTGCTAAATAGTAAGCTATAAAATCTACAAGGTCTATGGATATCAAGGGCCAATTAAAATAGCCTAATGACAAAGTCCAAATTAAGTTTGCCAACAAACTTTCTGTTAAAATGCCTGGATTAATATGGAGAACATAGCTAATCTTGGGCCCCAAAGATTTCATAGATTGGAAGCATGCTTAGAATGCTCTTGAGACTCTACGAAGGATATATTCTACAGAGTCATGTTTAGATGTAAACAATAATTATAAAAGAAATATGGAAAACCTCCCAAAGTGTACAACCAAAAGTAATAGAGGATGATGAACTGAAGAGCTATTCCTAAGCTGTAGAACTTGGGCAAAATCAGGACAAATTTTAGATCTCCAAGCTAAGGACCCCTTACAACTTCCACTCCATGAAGTTTTTGGATTGAAAGTTACTGACCAGCAACTGATGAGTGTTTTCTCTTTGCCCCTTTCCAAATGGGAGGGTTTATTTTAGTTATAATTTCCCTGTTCCACTATTACATATTGGATAAGTGAGAAAATATAATTTATCTCTTTAGGTTACAGGTCACTGAACAAAAAAGAGCCCTATCCAGATTTAATATGGTAACTATCAAAAGATCCTAGATTTTGATCCTGAATAAGATTTTTGGGTTGTCTCCCTTGAAAAGAGGAAGAATGAGTGAATTTAGTGTATAGAAGGGAGGAAAGTGAATATTTGTGATGAAGAGTAGTATTTTATTTGTTTGAAACATTTGCCACCCCTCTATGTAGATGATTATATGTCTCTACTTCACTGAAGTCAGGCCTGACCATGTGACTTTCTTTGGCCATGAGAGAAAATGAATTCTGTAATTTTCCCAAGTAGCTTTAAGAGTTGTGTGTTACTAGGTTATTTGCTTTTTTTTCTCTTTCCTTTGAGGCAGGTATGTCTTAGGTGAGGACTGCTTTTTCAGTCTGAGTTTTGGACTGAAAAAAGATTAGAAAGAAAGATGCAGCCAAATGCAATAGACATTAATGTTAGCAAAACAAACAAATCCTATGTTGCAATTTTGGAATTTATCTCATGGTATAGTCTAATGAAAGCTGACTTATACATCTTTTCTATGTATTCACTTTGATGCTTTCTTTGTCTGCAATTTCATTTCTACCATTCTTTGTCTCCCTATTTCACACACATTATTTAAAACTTAATTCAGTCTAAAAAGTTTTCTTTGAATGCTCAGGCTTAGAGAAAAGCTCCTATAGGCCTCATAGCACCCATGTATACCTCTACTTTTAAGCCTACCAAATGATATAAAAATTGTCAGTTATGCAAAGATGGGAAGAATGGTCTTAGTTGTCATATTATTCACCCAAAACAGCACAGTGCCTATGATGGCTTTGTGATGTGTTAATTTGGCTAGGCAGAACTATACTTGCTTTTTTGTATATTTTCTGTTAGGGTGAGTCACAAGGGAAATTCTTGGGAAATTTAGAAGGCAGAAGAGAAGTAGCAGCCATTTTGTATCTTACACATGTTGATGATCTGCTGATTCATTTGGTAAGCATGAAGCACCAGCTGGGTTTGAAAATGTTCTTTCTTCTCCTAAATTCTCCTTCAGCTTCTTTGACTCCTGGGCTAGGTGTGTGTGTGTGTGTGTGTGTGTGTGTGTGTGTGTGTGTGTGTGTGTAACTCTGTGATGAAGGGTCCTGACTTCTATAAGATACCCTCAACACAACACCAAGGTAGGAGAAATAAGAACAAATATGGGATTCAGTCTGTTCTCATGGAGATCCAGCTCCTTAAAGTCATGGATTTCAGTCTGCTTGTGACCTTACGTTCTGACTATCTGTCTTGTGGACTTCAAGTTCCAGCATCAGATGCAGAAGCAACATTCTTATAAAACTTGACTGCTTAACCCGCTCTCCAAATTTTGTTAGTCAACTCCCTGCAACACACCCACACATATAGACATCTAGATATATCTTCTACAAAGCCTGCTTTTCTGATTGAACTCTGACTGATATAGTACTTAGAAAATAGCTACTTTTTTGTCAACTTTACTTGAATGTTTAAAAGGCAACTCAAACTCATCATGGCCTATACATTTTTATTGTTCACCCAAACTTACTCATCTCAGTGAATGACACCATTTACTCTATTCATCCTATTTACAACCTAAAAACTAGAAGTTTTCCTTGAAATTTTCTTTTTCTCTACTCTCCATATGTAATCTATCACTAAATCCAGTCATCTATACCTTTTAATTACCATCATTCCCCATTTCTGCTACCAGTAATTTGGCCTAAACTACTATTATCCCTTGAGAGAATTACCTCAAGAGCTACTTAATTCTACTTGCGCACATGGTGCAAATCTCCAGTTCTCTATTTTGCAATATAGTCATATTTGCTAAAAACAATTATGATCATATTGATCTCATGCTTAAAACACTATATTGTCTTCCTATTGGTCTTAAAAGAAAGACCAAAATTCTTAACTCATTTAACACAATTATTTGTGGGCTCCTTTTTGTGGGCTCCTTCTCCTTGGGCTCCTTCTTCTTCAATCTGCAGCTTCATTTTGTTTACTCTTCTTTTTTTTCAGTTCTTTGAATGTTTCACACTTCCCAAACCAACCAACCCAGGGCCATGATAAATGCTATTTAATCTATCTATAATGTACTTCCACCCCCACAACCTAGTTAACTTTTATTCTTCCTTCAAAAATTAGACCAATTCTCAAACTTTGAAAAAGTGAGAAATTTACATTACTATTCCAATACATTAAAAAACTATTTTTACGAAAATTTCTATAAAACACCTAAGATTTAAATTCAGATAATTCAGTTGAATTACTGGCTTTAAATTCAGGGAAATTTTTCTCTTAGATTTAAATTCAGATTTTCATATAAATCTCCTAAAATTTAGCCATGTCTATTATGACATTCTCATACATAAACTTTTTGAGGGAGAGATTTTAAGAAATTAAGTTTAGAGATAAAACCATATATCTAATCATATACAAAATACTTTAACATGATCAAAGTGATTGATAATTTGTATTTTTTTATACTTTTGTAAGCTCCTTGATGGCAGGAAATTTATGTTATTCATTTCTGTCTGAAAGCACCTTGTACATTGTTTTGCACATGATAGATGTTTAATAAATGTTTGGCATACTCATAATATGTATCACAGTCTGTATTTGTCTTTATTTGCTTACTTGTTTATTTGTTGCCTACTACAAACAGAAGGCAAGTTCTATGAAGGCAGGAAGCTTGTCACTCTTGTTTACAGCTGTGTCATGAATTTTTTGAACTGTGTTTACTACTTAATAGATATTTGTGTAATAAATACATAGTATATGTAAAAATATCTGGTATTAATAGGTGCTCAAAAAATTTAAAGATACATTTTGCGGTACGTGCAAATTCAAAGTAAAGAAAAATTTGGTTATTTTCCTTTTAAATCAGCTTCTCTTCTCATTTAAAGAGAAAAAAATTCTAACTAAGAAGAATAAATTTTAGGACTTGATAAATATCTATCAGAAAAGTTTCATAGACATTGCTATTTCTCTGGTTTTATTTTTTTATTTCTAATGCAGCATAAAAAATATCTCATTGAATGACGCAAATCATCATCTAAAGCACAGGGGTATCTTAGAAAGTATGTTTAGACATACTGTAACATGATTACACTGTTTGGAAGTTTCATTACTTTTTCATCTGAACAAATATGAATATTAATACAATGAAGATTGGCAGTTGATGACCCTGCAGAGGCTGCTTCAAGTTGCTGATAAAACATGTATTGTGGTACCTCTGAATCTGAGAGTCATATGTAAGTGTCTTGTCTGTGATCAGGATTTGCAAGTGATGGTGCATGAACTGTTCTCTGGTCATTGTTATTCAACACCATCACCTACTATTGTCTGCAATCTTAAATGGGCTGTCTCATCTATCAAATCTCCCCTTCCTATACTCACAGTATCTGGAGGATCAACAAAGCATGTAAAATCAGCACTTTATTCGGTCCTTGAGAAGGTGCTGCCTCTGACATGATAAGAGTTCTTCCTTTTCCTACCACTCCCCATGACAATTTATAGCCCATTCTGCATTTGACTTTTGCAAATACCTTCCCTCAGATATAATGAGGCCCCCTGGGGTTGAAAGGTGAAAAGGGTTGTGAGTAATGCTATTTCATTTTTTGATGCCTTTGCCTGAGTGCCTTGTGGAAGATTTAATACCAACTCTATACCTCTGACGCATATGACAATATAATATACTCTAATTGCATCTGTTATGTCTTTGTACAAGGAGGAAAAATATTCTTTACAGCAAGACTACAAAATTATACACATTACGACCGAATATTCAGGTATTAAAATAGGTTTTCCTGCTTGTTAGGAAAAAGAAGGAACTAAAAATTGTTTTTGTTTTTATTTGGTATTTCATCTACCACAGGCCTGAAGAAGCTGGAGTGAGTAATTTTACAGATGTTTTAAAATACATAATACATGTCTCATAGACATTTAATAGGAATAACTCGGTATGGTGATGCAAAAGTTCCTTCAAATAAACAATGAATAAATCCATGTTATATCATTCTTAGTGTTTTTACAAGAAAAGTTAAGGGGTTATTAAATTGCCTTTTCTTTTAAAACAGCATCTGTTTTGCTTTTTACCACTGTTATTCAACTAGAGTTGACCAGAGTTGTGCCCAATCTATGTAGTATTTAGATAAGTGCTATTTTGTGGATATATGAAACTATCTGGCTGTATATCTGTCCAAATTTGACCATTTGCATTACAAAGGTAAAAGCTTTTGCAAAATGTGTCATTTGCAAAATGTCAGGCACCCCACAGACACTAAGTAAACACAAACTGAATGCAACTGAAAGTGGCTCTCAATCATTAAAAAATAAAACCATTTATTAAGCATCCACTTGGCTTTCCACTGTGGTATAACTAATTTCCCTTACTCCAGCTTGTAAAGAGTTCACCATTTTCAGTAACCAATAATGGTACAAACCAGCTGATAAATGACAATGGACACATAAACAAATACGTAGTTTTTATTTTATGTAAAAATGATATCATGTTCGTGAGCTATGTCCTCATAATAACCCCTATTGCCCAATTTTCCTTGTGGAAAGACAGATGGCAACACTCATATCTAGATGCCTGAATCAAAAATTTTATTTCTCTAAAGCTGGCTATTCCAGATGGAAATAGAACATACTATTTTGGTCTTACAGCATGTTCTTAATTAACAAATCCAATTAAGGTAGTGCCCCACCCCCACTCTTTCCCCTACCAAGGTGCCTATCATTTTGCATCTCTTTATACAAAACACCCTATTAACATGTATCTTTGAGTAAATACACACACAATGTAAACAATAACATCAGAAATTGCTACCTTCTCACTAACTTTGTTATTGAGTTTACTCGCAGCCTTCAGAACTACACAGAAACAATATGCTTGAGAAAGGGAGAAATGTATTTCTGCTTATTTGTATCCTCTTGGTCCTAGCAGAGCTTATCAATAATAGTATATGCAATGCTCTATACATATTTCTCTGGGGCTTAATATAAAGTCTTAGCACAGAACTAAGTGACAGAAAGAAATGTAAAATGTAACAAGTTTTACAAGTAATAATTAAAATTATATTTTTTCAATCTGTGATAGGTATGAAGATTATTTAATACTCTCAAAAATTAGGGGACAATGACTGTCCATCCTTACTCCATTTGTTTATCTTTCTTGGCCATAACTAAAAAGTGACTAAATAGCAAATTAAGAGCTTTCATATTCAATCAATAATTAACTATTATGTAGTCCATTTGAAATCACTCAAAAATAATGAGTTTCCCTGTATTCACCATAGCCAGACTATATCTATGATATCTAAAGTGAAAATCTATGTCATTGTGTAAAATTCCTCAATGCTTTTCTTTTACATCAAAACTAAAAGCACAAGATTATTTGCATGGTGTACAAGTCCTCTATAATGCATGTTTCTACTTGGATCTACTTCTTGACTGCTGACTTTGCTGCTTTATGAAATAGGTACATAGACTGGAGTTCATGACTCAATTTTCATGTCTCCCATTATGACCAGGCCAGATAAAACAATGGAGTAAACTGAGTATGTCCTTGGTGCTTTCTCTCCTTCCAGAGTAGCTTGAGATATTTACCCTATCACTAGGTTCACCCATTCTATAATAAAGTCCTCACTTTTAGCTGTCAATTGGATATAATGACATGGCAATGAAAGAATCATAAACTTTGGAGCCAGAGAAATTAGAGACTATCAGGCCCCTCATTTTCAGATGAGGTTATTGAAGTCTAGAGAGCTAATGACAGCTAGTAGCAGAGTCAGGATTAGAAACCATGTCTCCTGACTCCAGGACCAGTATGGCATCTGTTTAACTACACAGTCACGTGTGAGTCTGTGTGACAGCAGGGCTAAGTGCTCCTACTAATTTTACCAAGTCAAAAGGATTTTTATTATTTAGCTTTGTTCTATTTCAGATCACATACGTGCAAAGCACATGTATGTTGGTTTTCAGAATATTAAACATTCTACTTCCTGCTAATAAAGTTTTGAATTGCTCATCTGCTATTATTTTGTTCATTTAATGAATATATAACAAATGCCTTTCAGAAAGTATACTATGTACTGAACATAAATGAATAAATTATACACTTTTGCTCTGAGATAGGTCAGAAGAAACAAGGACAGGAGATGCTTTAGATAAATTTGGAACTAAGGTAGTAAGAAATTGAAATAATCTATGTCTAATGTAATCAATCTTTTTTTCTTTGTTTTAACAATAGAATAGATGTGGTCTATGGTAAGCATGAGGGTACAGTTGCAGGCTTGAGTAAAGAGGGGAATCCATTTTGAAAAAGAGAAAGAGCACATTAGGAGTGAATTAATGGGTTATCAATCAGCGCTGAGATTCTAGCTGTAGTCTCTGTCCTGGAACAGGATAAGAGGAAAAGAATATCATCATTGTTAAGTCACTACATCGATACTGATAGTGTCAAAGTGAGTCCAATGTACAGTCATACAACAAAGGACGCATTGAAATATTTAGATATGAGTTTCAAGAAGAGGAGAGAGGAAATGGAATTTGGAAGACTTGTCAGGAAGTAAAAGAAAAAGGATTTAGGGTCAAAAATCAATAAGAGCTTCAAGGAAAAAAAATCATCAGGAATTAAGAAAAGGGTGTGGCAGGAAGGTAATTATCTAATAGAATTTTAGAAGTTTGAGATGATAGTAAATTATGGTTCTGAAATGGCTCACTGAGATAGAGTAATGGTAAAATACATTTAAGGAGAGGAATTTATGGAACTGTACAATAGAGTACTCAATAGGCCATTAATGTGACTTGGACCTAGACTCAGAGCATTAGGAACACAATGAGTGACCTTGACACTAGTGGATGCCAACTAGGAACATCAGAGAAAAACACATTTTTTTTTGTACCACATCCTGTCCTGAGCTCTGGAATATGAGGTAAATGAGAGGAGTATTCCTGTAATAAAGTAATAAAGAATATATTTTAAGATAGTGTTACCTTATAAAAATAAAAGATAATGGAATTAAGAAAGACTGAATGGAAGACACATCAGAAAAAGAATAACTCCCTAAAGAGGCACATTTGAACTGAGGCATGAGTAAGAACTAATGCTAAGAACTGGGGAAAATATTTAGGCAGAAGTGAAAATGTATACAAAATCCTTGGGACAGAAAAGAGTTTGATGTGTGTAAGAAAGAAAGGCCAACATGGCTGAAATATAATAAATGAGTCAAAGACTGATAGGAGGTAAGGTTCAAGAGAAAGTGAAGGTCAAATATTTGGGGTCATAACTATCCATTATAACACATTTAAATGTCATTCTAGGTATAATTGGGCATCATTAGTGGCTTCCAGTGAATGAGATTAATTCCAAAGTAGGAAGATTTATTAAATAGAAGTGAAAAATCATATTCTCAAATTGTAGGTAAAAGCTAAGACAATGCTGTGCCTTCTATATTCTGAACAAGATATTGAAGGAAAGGGAAGAAATGGGGAGACACAGGATAATTAGGAATCAATATTAGTTTCCCATAACCTTCTTGGATATAAAGAGTGTCAAAGAAACTGGTAAGAATCAAGCCCTTATTCATGTGCTGCAGCAGTGTGACCAAGAGGCAAAAAGAAGTGCTGGCTTAGCTCCCTAGTGTTCATTTTTCCCCCACAGAAGCATAGTGATCAAGGTTCAGATGAAATTACTGCATAAAAGGGAAATTTTCTCACTGCTGAAGGACCCCAAACCAAAGGCTCCTGCCTCTTTATGGACTTCTGGACTGGGAGAGGGTAATGAGTAGAAAGGTACAGAATCCAAGTGGAGAAAAGTGCCTCAGTCAAGGCCTCTAAGAAGGAGGCCTCTGGATGGAGGCACCAGAGCTAGGAATGTAGCAAGACATACATATGAGCACACATATGAGCATGGTTGGGCCAGGGCTGGGGGTGGGTAGGTGAGTAAGTACTTAACTGCAAACCTTTCCAGAAAACTATAGTGCATTGGCTATACAGCAAGTCTGGATTGGGAAGGGCAACTTCTCATGAGGGCCTGACAGGCAAAGCTTGGTTGAACCAAAAAGATCACACATAGGATTCTGGCCTGGAGCTGGACTCCTCAGAGAAAGATCTGTTTTTTTTTTGTTTGTTTTTTTTTAATTTCTAGTTTTTTGTTTTTTGTTAAGATGAGATAAAAAATTTGAGACATAAGAGTAAGAAGGCAAAAAGGAACTATCTAATGATATGGTAGAATAATAGTATCTCTGAAATGTAGCCTTCCATGGGAGAAAAGAAGAGCTCTGTGTTAAAGCTGAGGGTTCACTGGCTGTGGGGTTCAGACTCTCTGTGACAGCTCCTTGAAACATCCAATGTTGGAAGAAGGGACTTCATCTTTGGTTCCCTGACATTAGCCCAGTTCATAACAAATGCTCAATTCACAATAAATGAATCAATGAATTATGGCTTCGGCCTCTTAATGCTGAGGATGGCTTTGACCTCTGTAACATTACTATATAGACTGGTCTTTAAAGTGAAATTAGCAGGATCGCAAACTCAAACATGTTCAAAACCAAGCAGGCAGGTAAGATAAATACATAGGTCAGCCAAGTGTAAGACTTATGAAGGCAAGAAAAGTGGTAAACAGTAAAGACAATTCAAGGAAAACAATAAAAACAATACTGTGTGAACAAAAGCAGACAGTTCTACTCACCTTTCAGTCTGGAGGCTGCCACTGTAAAACTCATTATCCTAAAGTTGATCTCTAAGAACAGCAGAAAATAAAGATGTGCCCAAATCCCAAGGCACACTAAGCTTTTTATGCATTTATTAATTTCTCATTCATTCATTCATTCACTCATTTGTTCATTTAACAGCTATTTTTTTCAGCGTCTACCAGGATTTGTCTAAGTGCTAGAGATTTCACCACACATAAAACAGACAAAAATCCTGCCTTCACAGAGGTTACATTCTAGAGAGGTGAGACAGATAACAAAATAATATACTATTCTAGATAATGATAAGAAGAATGGAGAAAAATACAACAGAAAAAGATAGGTAGGAAATATAAGCAGGTAAGATGGGAAAGTTTCCATTTTAAATGTAGTCATTAGAGAAGACCTCACTGAGAAGGTAACTTAAGAGAAAAATAACCTGTGGTGAGGAGGAAGCTTTGAGACTTTGCAGAAGAAAGTGAAAGAGATAGCAAGTGTTCAGCATTTAAAGATGGAAGAGTGAGTGGCATGTTTGAATAGCAGTAAGAATGCCAGTGGACAGAAGCTGAGTGAGCAAGGAGTGGAAGGGAGGAGATAAAGTTAGAGACATAGGAGGTGTCCTGGTCATGTAGCTTTGTGGACTATTTTAAGTATTGTGGCTTTTGATATGAGAAATGGAAAGGTGCTAAAGCTTTTTTTTTTTTTTTTTTTCGGAAAGAGATGACAAGATCTGACCTATGCTCTAACAGGGTTATTCTGGTTGGGATAATAGATTGATGGGAATAAAAGTAACAGCAGAAAGACCAATGAAGGAGTTATTAAAATAATCCAAGCAAAAGATGATGGTGGTTCGTATTGTGGTAGAGGTGATAAAAACTAGTTAGATTTGGGACATATATTGAGGGTATAATAAATAAAATTTGGCAGTAGATTAAATGTAGAGCCTAAGAAAAAGACAGAAGTCAGAACAGGTTCAAGTTGTCCTCCGCCTCCATTTTCTTTTGTTTTAGCAATTTTGTTGTTTGTCATTAACCAAGATGGAAAAGATTTAGGTAGAGCAAGATTGGGAAGAGCAAGTTTAGAAAGGAATTTAGTTAAGGTGATTCACTTAGTACATTTTCAATTTTAGCATAAACATAGCCTTCTGTTACTGGATGCATCTGTAGTAATGTGGTCATGTCTTTGGAACTTCAGTTAGCCTGTAGCAGTGAAAACTGAAGAGACAAAGTTATTCATGGTGTCTTACATCACCATAGAGTCGTGGATCTTTCTTTCAATGATATAACTTAAAGTTTGCTCTGTGAATGAAAAAGGGGCTCTATAATAAATCTGACAAGTTCAATGACCAAAAGTAACTTCATAGAGTGATCTGATCATAAATTCCTAACTAGGCAGGTCATGGAGGGCAGTCACACCCATGGCCTGTAAAAGGTTTATCTTTGCCTTAAGCATGCCCTGTTCATTGTTCTTGTGTATCTAGGTTAACACACTTTTGAAATGCCAGAGTAATTCTCTTTTAGATCCTTCCAGGCATAACCACCCTTAAGGAAACACATAATTTTGTTAACTATCCCGTAACCAAATCATAGAGATCTCCCTGCCTTGCGTTCTACCACCTTTATGTAATTTTCCTTAGTTCTCTCCTTAATTCCAAATGTATATAAAAAGAACTGCAAAATTGTCATTTTTGAGAGCATTTTCTCAGTCTGTTGAGCTTTTCCTTTTTGGCATGTTCTCTGTTTGGCTCGAATAACTCATACAGATTTGGACATTTTTACCTCCACAACTCTATTTCAACTTCTTTCCTATGGCTGATGTAAAAGGCCAATTGTTATCAAGAAAATCTAATGCCTATATCTTTATAATTTTTATGCTGTGACTCTTACTAAGTTAAGACTTATAAAGTTCTTAACTTTTTTCATACACGTAAGGTAACTTTGTTCTCTATGATGTTCATATCTATTGTATATAGAAAGGAATGTATGGCAGCTTTTGTTCCTTACCTCTACCCCAATTCCCCAGACCCTTCTCCCCAAAAAGTAAAAAACTATATGACATATGCTACATTAAAAAAAAATAGATGATATTTTGGTATTTGTAGGCATAGAAATAATATCTATTTTTATGCTTGCTTTTTTAGAATATTGCTATTCTCTGGATAGTAGAGAGTATGCTGAGGTAAAAAGCATTCTGGATAACAAGTCAAGAGATCTGGTGCTGACTGACATTGTACAAAATATTTATCCTCTTGAGCCACATATGCAAAAGGAAGAAAAAACAATTAAACTAGATAATTTCTAAGATCCTTCAGCCTGAGAATAGTCTAGATTTTGACTCCTCCCAAAAGGTAACTTATGGGGTTTTACAAGGGACTCATGGAGCCCAAAACTTCCTTATTTATTGAATAAAGCATTGAACACTGTTTTGGTGCAAATGTAGGACACACTTTAGAAATTGGGTGTATGTATGTATGTATGTATGTATGTATGTATGTATGTATGTATGCATTTGCTTTCCTCAAATTAAATCACAGAACTTTCCACTTAATTCATTCATTGTGGCTGATTCTCTTTTTTCTTTTGAGTACTTGTTCTTGGTCAAAACCAGATGGTGATCTTTATTTTTCCTATTCCAGAGTCCTGAAATCAGCCAGAGACTTTCTAGAGGACTTGTTTCTACCTACTCTCACTTTTGGGAATCTGTCTCATAAACGTTTCTTGCTCAATAAAAATGCCTTTGTTACCTATCTAGAGCAGTTAGCTTTCTTACTTCTCCTTCTCAAAAAACAAAATCAAATAAACAAAACCAAATTCTGCTGTCTGGAAAAAATCTGATTAATTCATTCACCATTAAGTATCACCATAATCATCAAGAAAGACAAAGCAGAAATTAATATTCTCCTAGATGTTGAAAATTGACTGCTCCCATTGCAGAGAAGAGGTCTGGACTATGACTCAGGCACATGGAGATGGAAAATGGCATAGTAAAAATGTTGGCTACTAGGATATTGTGTTACAGTACATCGCACATAAAGCAATAATGCCTTATATCATAACTTTTATGTTTAAAAACTTTGATATTTATATTTTTTCACTTAATAGCCCCCAAACTATGTGAAAGAAAAGGAAAGACAGATAGTAACCTCCTTACATAGATGAAGAAACTGAAGCAAGGAGGGGTCAACCTATCTGTAAGAGTACTCCATTTGGGTAGGGTATATAAAGCAACCTGTATTAACAAATCCCTAAATCCAAGCAGCTAAGCAAATAAAAATTTCACACTTACTCAGAGTCTAATATTTGCAATTAAATAGAGGCATTTCACGTGGCCATTCCGGGACCTAGTACCCTTCCATCATGTGGCTACACTCTTCTCCAGATGATCTCCAAAATGTCTTCTTTATTCAGCCAGATACAGAAGGAGACAATTATTTTTTATGAGACAGACATAGAAATGGCTAATATCATTTCCATTCTTGTTCTGTTGGCCAGCAGTCAGTAGCATGGCCACATTTAATAGCAAAGGAGTCTGCAAATATGGTCTAGCTTATGTCTGGTAGGAAAATTAGATGAGTTGTGAGAGCATATAGCAGTCTCCATCACAGTCAGTAACAGATCACAGGACATGACACCATTTGGATGCTCTTTACAGTGGACTACTTCACTTTTGCTAGTAGTCATTGCTAGCCCCAATTTTAAATTTAATTTGTTCAATTTCTCAGCATAGGGAATATTCTTAGATGAGAGGGCATATTCATAAATTACATTTATTCACTATCCACCAAGTTATTTTAAAAGTCACAGCTTCTCTCAAGAGGATTTCAGAAAGAGCCAGATAACAGAGACACAAAATAAGCTTTGACCATATCTGGAAATTTGAATTCTAACAGGGATACCTTAATGCCATAAGTTTGTCATTACTCTATTAAATTTTATGATAATTTAACACAGATTCTAGCAAAATATTTTGCCCAGTTCTGTGATTTGTAGATAGTAGCACTAGTAGGTGAGAGGGGAAAAAAGCTCCCATTTTCCATTTCAATCTTACCCACTTGCTGCTGAAGAATATGGAGGGACTCCATAAATGTAGCCACAAAGCACCTGGTCCAAAGCATTTCTTGCTTTTCCTGGGTTTCAATATTCCCTGCACTCCTCCCAAGCTGAAGTCTTTCCTCCTTGTGCTCTCTCCTTTATAGTTTCAGGTCTCATGCAGGTGTGCGTAATTTTACCCAAAGCTTTCTCTAAACAGAACTTTCTCCTAATTTGTGACTTGGCCAACTTTGTGTTTCCTTTTCATTGGCTTCTAAAGAGCTCTGGGACTCAAAGAATGAAAGCAATGTATTCAGAAGTAGGGTAGCAAGCCAGGGAAGGGGATGAGTAGTTCACAAATATATTTTAAGTATTTTTTTTTAGGAAGAACTACCTTGTCTTTACCATAAGAAAGACCATTTTAATTTTCACTAGCCTTGGGCAGCTTGGATCTGATTATCTACAAAGTCAGAAAAGATTTAAGATATATGGCCTTTTTGTTTCTACAATAGAGCTCTGAGTCCTACTCTGGCAATTATTCTCTGCAGAGCAAAAGCAGTCTCCATTTGCTCTTGAGACTCTGCTTCTCATGGGGTCTGTCAAGTTCTCTCAGTTTTGACTGACTGAAATTATAACATTACTTATGATTATGATTATGATTATGACTATTATTAGAAATAACAATGCTCTCAAATCCTTTTTATTTTTTTTCATAAATTTTAGGATTTAGCCTTCTTGTTGCAACCTCTGATGTTAAAATCACATTTACCCTGAAGATTTCATCAAATTTTCAGATAATCTCTATTATTTTTAACCCACTGCCAGTGACATATCCTCTGGTTTGCCATGTTGAGTCTAGAGGAAGAAATGTGTCAGTACTTCTAGGTGCGGTGCAATTTTGTCATTTATGTTTTCACCCATATTAGGAAGAACAGTCTACTGGGTATTGAAAGGTTAAAGAACCTTGACACCTTGATGCTTGAAGTAAAACTTTTTTCTACTCTCTGTGCTTTTCTAACTGGCTAGATTTGTGAAACAAACAAAATTGTCTTTGGTTTTCATCCTCAGCCATTTTATGGTCCATCATATTGTCTTTTGATTGTTCACGTTTCTCCCCACAACCCATTACTCAGTTCCCTCAAGCTCAACCTATTCTCTCTCTAAAACATCACTCTCTATCCATTTATAGGCATTTATTGAGCCCCCACTGTATGTCAGACATGAGTCTTTGTAGGGATATAAAGATGATCTCTATCATCTCTAATTTTCAAGAACAGAAGTCTAGTAAGAGGAAGAACAGACTCTGGAATGATTAACTACAAGGTATCAAGAGCTAACTTCAAGGTGCAATGAGAATACAGAAGCTAGTACAACTAATGCTGCCTGGTAGCCTGGAGTAGGCATTTCAGAGTGGAGATGGCTGTGCTAGACACTTAAAAATGAATTAGAAAAGCAGAAAATGATACCCTAATCAAGAGAACAGCATATTTAAGTGTATACAGGAAGAGGATAAAGTACTCAAGGGAAAAGTCTAGAACTCTATCTTCTAATGAACACCAAACCAAAAAAAAAATGTCTTTAATACAAACCAGTGATTCTCAATATTATTTTATAGCTGTACATATCCGAGAAATATTTTGGCTGGCATTGGCGAAAGTAACTGATTTGTAGCATATCAGAGTATATCTGCATTTCTGCAGGAAGAAGAATCATTGGTTATGATTTAGAAAAGTTCCCAGAAGTGATGTTGACATCATCTGGTTAAAAAATCATAGGCACAAATGCTTCCAGGCTAGGGTGAACACTATGTCTTACCTTTTCTTGGTAAATTTATATATACTGTGTAAATTAATTAAAAGTTTTAAATAGTAAAAGTAGAAATAATTGTAGGAGGAAGATAAATAGGAATAGGTAGCTTCTCATACTATTTAAAATATACCCTTATAAATAAATAATAGCTTTATTAGCAATCACTTGAAGAATTATTTTTTAAAAAGACATAACTCCAAAATCCATACCTTTAAATAGTTCACTTAAAAAAACTGTAGCATGAACAATGGGAATTGACAATTGTTTAAGATGTTATTATAATCCTTAAAAAGTATTGGATTGGCAGAAACAATATTCCAGAGGACTCTGCTTAATATTGTTCTCAATTGAAATAAAGATTTTCTTCCATTTTACTTCCATCTTCAGGAGACTCATTACCATATAGGAAACCTGGGGCAGAGGGAATAGGTAGAACAGGACAGATGAAGATATTCCAAAATATGAAGGTCTCTGGAACAGTCCTTTTTAATGTTGTCTCATAGCACAATGAGTGTAGAAGCTACAAAGTGATCAGATGGTAAATTCAGAGCCAATAAAAGAAGACACTTCATAGGGCATATAGCTTGATTGTGGGAATCAGTGACAGAAAAGGTCAAGGAATTAAATACTGGAGTTGGATTTATACTAGAGCTGACTGTTTTTATGGCCAATACAACATTTATTGGTATGCTAAGATAAGTCTTGTGCTTCATGGTGAAGGAGTAAAGATTACCTCTCAAGAGTTAGAAAAGGATTTCTCCCAGAACACCAGAGCATACACAATTACACAATCATTTCGTTTCTTCTCCTTTCTGGAGGTTGTTAGGAATTTGGGTAATATTTGACAAACCTATGGGCTCCTAAAAAGTGAATATCACTCTGAAGTCACATTTTCTGGGGTGCACTGTCCAAATTTTTTCATTTTTAAACAATTTCTCACAAGGCAGAACTTAAATATTAATTCTGTACTTAATTATTTGTGTATTCAAAGGCAAATATCTTACATTCTCTTTTTTTCCCCTTAAAACTGGGATATACATTTTAGAGGTGGATAAATGGTTAGATTAAGCTAAAATTTATAATCTATTGTCCTTGTAGTGTACCCACCAATTCAGTTCTCAATTATTAATGACCATTTTAGAGCGTAGTGTTTTGTGATATCAGGTTGACAATCTGCAATACCAATAAGCACAATCAATTTATAGTTTTGATTCTCACAAAGAGATTACAGAGTATCATCACTTGGTTAATTATTAATTACTTATTTTTAGTTTAGTTTCAGAGTTTGAGTTAATTGGATTAGAGGTAGTTGAAGCTTAAAGAGGTACAATAGGGTAGCCACTAATGAGCAGATTAATGTCATGGAAAAAATAATGGGTTCATATTCTAGCTCTGCCACTTAGTGACCATGGCCAATCATTCACATTCACTATGAAGTGAGGTTATTAAAAGTTAACTTGTAATGTGTTGGTGCAGATTAGATTTCATAAATGGTATTCAATAAGAATAATTTTGTTCCCCAAAGATGATTTTATAATGCCTGAAGACATTTTTGGTAGTCACTACTAGGGGTGGAGGTGCTACTGGCATCTAATGGGTAGAAGCTAGGGATGATAGTAAATATACTACAATTAACAGAACAGCCTCCCATCAAGCCCCCCAAAAATGTCAAAAGTGATGAGTTTGAGAATTGAATTTAATTTATATTAAATGAGTAGAATTATACCTGGCAGAAATAAAGAATGTTCATTAACTATTATAGACTGAATTGTGTTCCTCAAAATTTATATATTGAAGCTCTAGCCCTAGTACTCAAGATTATAACTATATTTAGAGATAATTTTTTTAAAGAAGTAATTAAATTAAAATAATGTCTTTAGGGTGGGCCCTAATTTAATAGGACTGGAGATTAGAACACAGAGAGATACACCAGAGTCACTCATTCACAGAGGAAAGACTGTGTGAAGGCACCATGAGAGGGTGGCCACCTATAAGCCATGGAAAGAGGCTTTAGAAGGAACCAAACCTGTTGACACAATGATCTTGGAATTCTATCATCTAAAACTGTGACAAAATAAATTTCTGTTGTTTAAATCAAATAGTCTGTGGAATTTTATTGTGGTAGCCCTAATAGGCTAACGTAGTAACAGCTATTATCATCATTATCAAAAAATAAGTATTTGATACTGAAAAAAATTACCACAAAACTCAAAACTAGAATATTAACTCTATCTTAGTATTCTGATAGTTTGTAGTCATACTAGAAAAAGAATAACTTAAGATGGAAAGAGCAAATAAAAAAAGAAAACGCTTAGCCCATGGATGTGTCAAAGTTTAGCTTTAGAAGGGATCAGCAGTAAGACTTTATCAAAACAGAGTTTACACAGGTAATGATCTTTGAGTATTTACTTATATTACTTGGGCCCAAACTGACACCATGAACCTTATAACTGTCTGTCGATGTCACAGATTCCTGAGTGAGATCTGCATAGGACAGAAATAAATATTCTTATTAAAAGCTGATTTTCTGGTTCTGAGCACTGCGTGGAACCCTAAACCTGACATGCCTGGCTGAGCATCTGTTGGGTATGAGGATTCTTCACCAAAAACAGATCTCTTTATGCTCTTATCTCAGAGCTCATATCTCCATTTGGAATACTAAGGTCATACTCCTTTGATGATGAGAAGAAGCCAGAAAAGGCACCAAAGCAAGAATATTCCTCCTGAAACCTAGGGCAAAAATTGTCTGACCAATATTCCCATAAACATTTCTGTCAGGCCTTCTCTTAACTTGTTCTTTCCAAAAGGAAGTTGATCTCAAACATCAGGTATAAGGGGGGAGAATGTCGCTAACAATTAGTGAACATTAGGTGCTATTCATATAAGAATGAAGCATTGCTGCTGTCACCATGTGCTGTACTCAATTAGAAGAAAATGATAATTATGTCAATCCACAGTTTAATAGAGACCATAGAACTTGTGCAAATCTCACTCTTATTTTACTATAGACAGTGAGTAGAGACCATTAATGGCAATATGAGGAAAACCATATGGCAATTTATGAGAATTTTAAAAAGGCATCCCTTTTGGTAGGCACATGGACCATTTATACTCTTATTAAAAGTTGACTCTTTTAAAAGTTGTGTAAAGACAGCACTTTATTCCAGCAGGCAGAGCCCAGCAAGGCAGGCTAGTTAAACTTCAGCCCTAGAAGTTCCTTCCTCCAAGTGTTCTTATGCAATGAATCAGAATGCTGAAATAGTTTATATCAAATATTGCTTAAAATTCTAACACTCTTGGTTTATCAGTGAAGAAACTGAGGTCTAGAGAAGTAAAATGATACGCCAACTTCAAACAACTAGTTAGTCATGCAGTGGCCTCAGGATGCAAATGTTCTGATTTCCAGGATATGGCTCTTCCCACCCTACCATGAGCAAGGCACTCACCCTAGAAGATCTTCCCAGGGGAGACTCAACAGATAATGATCCACTAAAATTACATCTATTCTAGAATGTTCATTATCTTCTTGTTCTCATCTTTCTAAATTTATGTTTTTTGGACCCTCTCCTTCTACTACCTCCAGACTCCAGTATAGTCATGAAGACTGAATACCAAGAAATATTTTTAATATAAAATAAATCCATAGTATAGATTACTATTTAGGTTTTACTTAGATGAAGATATTTAGTTTTAGTCTTTACCAAATCTAGCTAGCAAATCTCAATTTTTTAAAATAAGAGAACATTGGAATAAATTAAATAGATGCAGTAATAAAGTATAAAAAATTATCGGAGATGGAAGAATAAGTTGCTAGAATTTAACAACAGAATTTAACAGAATTTGACAGCTATATAAATAGATAAATACATAAAGTAAGAGGAAAATAATTAAAGCTTTGGGGTTACACAAATCCTAATCCAAGACTGAGCTTGCCTACTTATTATTTCTAATCTTGGACAAGCTACTTAGTCTCTGTAAACCTCAGTTTCTTCAACTCTAAAATGTAAAAATGATATTTAGCTTATTGAGTTCTTGTAAAAATTTGTTAAAATGTATATAAATTACCTAAAATGTTATAGGTACTATGAAGTAGCATGGTAGATTGCAAAAAATGGCCCCTCTTTGTATTCACATCCTTTGAGAGGTAATATTCTATCTCTTATTAAACCATAGAGTATAATTTCCCACCTGGTAAATTAAACCTTAGCCAATGATTTGCTTTGGGCTAACAGATGTTGCACCAGTTCCAAGTCAAGTCCTTTGCTTGATTTCTTGAACTCTTGTGACCATGTGTAAACATCCCTAGGCTAACTTTCTGGAAGATAAGAAAAATGTAGCCTAGTTGTCACCATCTCTCTATCTAACAGCCAGACAACCCTAGTAGCAGTACATCCTAGCTGACATGCATCTGATTGCATAGGCAGCCCTACCACGGCCAAAAGAACCACTAGACAAAAGTTTAAATTTCTAATTTACAGAAATGTTAACTAAATAAATACATGTTGGTTTAATCCACTATGTTTTGAGATTATCAAGTATGCTGAAATAAGAAACTGATACATGTAGCATTTTTATTAGAGTGTTTAAATTATCAAAAACATTACCTTACGTTTAAGCAGCTCTAGCCACCATAATTTTCTCATATATGCGAAGATCTGCATAATTTCCTATTCCAGAGTATAAAAGTATCCTTTCACAAAATTTTAAATTTGGCTCTGAAAGCACTGGTTTTGTCCTACACATCAGGAAATAACTTCAGTAAATGACTACAGCAATGAGCAAGTAGATAAGATAGCAAAATAGACTTTAAGTATGTTGTAAAAATACTTCTTTTTAAAAAAGATTTTTAAAAAGGTTTGGAGGCATTGGGGAATTACCATAGGATGATTTGATGTTATTGTCTAGCTTCTAGTTATTAATTATATATTCATATTCACACACACGTACGCACAGTCACTCCATTTTCCATTTTCAACAGCATTTTCAAGGGCAGAGGGTAGACTACAGTACTCTTTATCTTTCTTCTACAAAAAATGGTACCAGCCTCAGGCCACCCATTGTCCCCAAATGCTTTCTGTTTAGTTCTAGTGTCCAAACAAGTTCATTTATACTTCTTGACACTGACCTCTGCATATCAGATGAGTTCCGACAGACTACAGCCTGGCCCCTGTCTCAGATTGAGGCTCAATGAGGAAGCTGTGCTGCTGTTCCATGCCAAATGTCTGCTTACTGGGCAAACTGGGTATGGTTTGCAAACAAACAGAAGATGGAGACTTTTGAAAGCAGTTTGCTTTGGCTCTTGCTGGGAAACAAGCATCCAGACATCACAGAAGATTGAAAAATCAGGTCACATGTTATGGAAACGTGAATAGAGGCAACTGTTGCTTTTTATATTTGTTTATAGATTTTTTTTTCTGTAGAAATATCTTTCAAGAGCAGCAGGCATGAAGTTTGGCAGAAGAGAAAGTTTCTTATTTATTTTCAGTTAATCGGTCCTGGATATACCTTTAGCTGGATGCTTGACCAAACACACCCGTCAGTTTCACCTTAGGTTTTGATTAAAAAAAAAAAATTGAGGTATGAAAAAGAGTATGGTCATCTCAAACTCAAATCCAAGTAATGTACACAAAAGAGATCAAAGAGAACAATTTTCCCCAAATTATTCTATATAGTTATAATATTTCAGTAAAAATTAAATTATATTTCCTTTGAGGGGCAAAAATAAAAGATTAGCAAATTAAAGAATTTTAGATATTGACTAGACCTTAAAGATCTTAGCATTTTACAAATAAAGAAACTGAGGCCCAAATGGTTGAAGCTGCCAAGCAAGTACCTTCACCCAGAAAAGCAGGTAAATTTAAAGATCTGGTGTTGGTCAAAGTTATTATGCAAACTGGAAGATAGCAAATTAATTTCTAAACTATTTTCTTAGAGAAATTGGCAATGTTACATCTTGAGTTATAGAAATAACAGCTTAATTTTCTGCCTTTACCAATTTTTCATTTTCATCAACAACTATTCTGAATATTTACTCTAATTCTAAATTAATAATTTATTTATTGCAGAAACCAACCTTCCATCCCATAAAGAAATGTGTGTGTGTGTGTGTGTGTGTGTGTGTGTGTGTGTGTGTGTGTGTGTGACTAGTCTCTGTCCTCAGGCTTCAAAGTTTACTTTCTTCAATAATTAAAAATATTAACTCATCTACTTTCAATATTAGCCAATATTATCATTTCCTTAAAAGCTACATAAAGTTATGCATGGTATTTTTTTTTCTAAACCCATAAAACCCAGCACGGAATGGCTGCAGATTAGTATTTTTCCAGAATTGATCCTCACAAGAATTTACAAGGCCCTATGTGTTCTGGCTTTTGCTGTCATCTCCAACCCTACTCTTTGCCACTGTACTCTAGCCACCCATATTTTAGTGTCCTGAGTCCATCAAGCTCAAGACGCAGGGCCTTCACACTTGCTTCCCACATCCCTACTCACGTTAAGAGATGGGTTTTTTCTCATTCTTTAGGTGTCAGCTTGTATATCTTCTCCTCATAATGCCTTCCTAATATAGCTCTATCTAAATCTTCCTTGCCTAATATCTTCTACCGTAGCAATCTTTTACTTTTCTTTTAAGCCCTTAAAACAATTGGTTCTCAACTGGGAGCAATTTTGTCCTCCAGAATACATTTGGCAATGTCTTCAGACAATTCTGGGAACAGGGAAGGACTTGCTACTGGCATATAGTGAGTAGAGTCCAGGGATGCTGCTAAATTTCCTACAATGCACAGGACAACTCCCACAACAAAGAATCATCTGCCCCAAAGTATCAACAGTGCTGAGGTTGAGAGAAAACCTGTTGGAGAAGGTTATTGAGAGGACATAACATTGGTTGACCCTTGAGCTAGACCTGCACAATTAGAAGAAGCTCCTTACCCCCACCTCTGTCCTTGGAGCATATGTTTTGCCTTCTGTTCCCACAGCTGGAGCCATTTTTAGGGACATAGCCTTGAGAGAGTAATGTGTTGCTGAGACCATTTGGATGGCATACATGACTGAACTCCATTAAGCCCTGTATATAAACCTTTAAGATTCTAGAGGGTGGTGCAGAGATCTACTCATTTTGTAATGCCCATGACAAGCCTCCTATGTAAGTTTCCTTGCTTATGAAGCCTTACCACCTGCCATTCTGGAGTGGTCTGCCTTTTTCTTTGGTCTCTTCTTGCCCTGCACATATGGGGCCAGTTTCAGATTTCACCTGGGAAGCTCCTAAGGTTTGTGAACTATAAGTGGTGAGCCAGCCAGGAGACTAAAGGAATGGGACTTGGGGAAGAGGCATCTGTGGAGGAAATCTTAGGTTGCCATCAACCACTATAAAGGGAGGAGTGGTCTATATAGTGGACTGTTTCGTGAGTATGGAGATATATACCCCCAAATTGCTGACTGCTCTAAGGTGCTTCTATGAGGAACTGCACATAGCATTCACTTCAGCAAATATTGCAACACTCTAAAAGCAAATGAGGATGCCACTGTTGAACCATCTGTGTGGCAGATTTCTCCTGTTTCTTGTGGGCACCTGAAACCCTACATGTGATGTGATCTCATGAAAGTAGGAAAAAAATGAGAATGACTCCATATATAATTTTTTTCTTGCCCTGCATAAAATACATTTTATGGAACATTCTAATATTTTCTTTCTATACTCCAGGAGATCATCTTCTACAATTCAGAAAGTATGTATACCACTCTTTGGGCATCACTGACTTAGGAAACAGGCAAGCTGACCAGTGTGCCCCTTGACTAAGAGTGCAGATCCTGAGGGGGCAAAGCTTAGAGAAAGCACAGCCCTGGTTGATTTGAAATGCCTTATATTATGAGGTATATCTATTTTCAGCTTTTTGAGATACAGAATATTATTTATTTCTTTCTGATACTGTGAAACCTAGCCTAAAAGCAGCTCAATTAATACTTCTTAAATGAATGAATAAAAGACTACACAGAGAGAAAAGGTATTGTGAAATAGCCTTATCAGTGATAGAAAAAGGAACAAAACTATATCATGTGAGGTTAGTAAAACCTAGTATGAAGATCATCAGACTTTAGACACAAGCAGAAGTATCTATAGTCAGGAAATTTTGAGGCTCAGGAAAAATACAAATCAATGTAGGGAGACATTTTATTTATATCTACCTATCTTTGCATATCTATATGGCTTCCCTAAGTCTAATAGACCATCTCGCAAAAGATATTATGAAAAAAAAGTGTTAACATCTTTATGAACTTCAAGAACTATGATTTCACAAAACAATAGAAAATGAAAAATCATAATAGACTTATTTCCAATAAATTCTGGCCCTAGAATATTTTTTTATTTTTAGAATTGTTAAACTGTGTCTTTTCTTTTTCCTTTAAAATAAAGTTCTTTAATAATCTCAGTTTGATTGGTTTATTTGTTGCTAATAAATTGACAATACAAGCGGAGGCCAAGGGTATGCTCCCAGGCAAGCTCTTGTGTGTCTAAGCTCAGGCAGGAGATGCTGCCCTGGTGCAAGAGCCAGGGCAGGGCACTGCCACCCCATGCCCCAAGAGATGGAAGGAAAAGGTCTCCCACCTGGGTCTTCTTACTTGAGGTGAACTAATGAACCAATAATTAAGTTCTTGCTCATATGAAGAGTAAATAAACCAATGAACATCCAAATGCTGCTTCTGAGTTTAATAATCTTGGGGAAGATGGATAAGTGAGGCAGGCACAATTATTTTTTGATGGACAGGAACAGGGCTCAGAACACTAAAAGAACTGAGTCTCAGGGCACAAAATGGAGCTATTATGATTGGCATAATTACATTCTTCTTTATCACATTGTACCTTGAGATTCTGACTTAGAAGTTTTACCAAAAATCCAGCACTAATATGCTATAGTCAGGAGGGTTTACTAATCTTCAATCTGCCAACAGCCACCTTTACCTTAAAGGAAAAATGATCCTATAAATAACCCGTCTTAGAATCAGCATAGGAGAAAAAGGATTATTTGGTTGGTGCCACTTCACATTTGCCCATTGCTACTCTCAAAGAAGACTCTTTCTCTTGTTGTAAGAAGCTGGTGTAAAGAGTGCTCAATGTGACAAGCCAATGACGATGAGATGAGGTGGAATAAAATAAACATTTCTTTTGTCCTCTCATTAATTAAAGACCATTTGAGGCATTAAAGAAACCATTAAAGAAACCATTAAATATATCAGCATTTTAAGTACCCTAATAATGCTTTTTTTCTCCTTTGTTTGCTCAAGCCTCAAGATAAAGAACTCCTTTGTATATTTTAAGGCAGAATTTTATTGATCTAGAGGACCTACTATATGAAGGCCCTAAGTGTTGCCCATTCAGAGGCTGCTGCACAACGTCCTGACAGAATCAATTGCCATTAATACCAGAACAAACTGGTCATGAAACTGATCACCTCCCTCTGATGCTGTACTTATATATAAGAATGTTTTATTATCTATGTGTGTTTCATGATCTGATGAAAAATTGTGAGTCTCATTGGTAACACCTGTGTTATGCACAAAAGACTTAGAGTCTTGATCAATGAGGTATACACAGATGCTTTGAAATTCCATACTCAGTAGGTGATTCCTCTTATCTTCTACAAATAGAAATTGTCAAACACAAGATCATTAAAATATATGAAAGATTTGATTCAGTGAACTACCACCTGGAGGAATCAGAATGTGTATTTGAGGAGGAGGGCAGGGAGATCATAGGTAGAAGTTCTTAAATAGAAGAAAATGACAGCAATTTCTGGCTTAACCTCTTCAGCTCTGGTTGCTAAGTTACCATGACATACTACTGTGTACTTTTCAGTTTTTGGTTTTGGTCCTGACAGTTTGATTAATTCTCTGGAGTGCAAAATCTGCACATTGAACATTTAAAAATTACACATGCGTGCACACACACACACACACACAACAGCACCTCATTATAGTTTTTGATTGATAAAATCTGTTTTATAATTGAACTGACATATGTAGGTAAAAACCTAAAATGACATTTCATTTTGGGGAGAGAAAATTCTCTACTGTGTGATGTTTCTTAAAATTTTCCTTTAACAATACCACAGTTCACTCTTCCCTAATAGCAGGCATTTAACCCTTAATATGTACATTTAACCCTTGACTTAATGACTAAGAAAAATAGAAAAATATGACAAGTATTATTTAATGGTTGTCATTGCTTTTTCTTCTGTATGTCTTATTTGCTGTGTGATTGAGTTCAAAGGTGTTTATAAATATTACTATAAGCTGGCTGACTAGTGGGCTGTGAGTTGCCAGCTCTATCTACAAGAAAATATGTCAGTGTCAGCTCACTAGACTAATTATGACCAAAATCCCAAGGCATTGCATTGAAGAAAATGTAAAAAACATTTTTGTTTTTTAAAGAGTATACTAAAAAATGGTGTACAAGCCATGCTGTTGTCTTATCCTTTAGCAGTTTGGTGTATTGGTTCTGTAGTCAAAAGTCATATTGCATTCCTTTACCAGTCTCTATGTGTACTTTCTTATTTTTGAGACTTTTGAAACAAAAATGAGAACTTAAAACCCATATTGCTAAAATAAAACGAGTTTTTTTTCTTAACACTGATAAGAAAGGATTCATAGCAGATATATAGTATGTGAGTAAATTCAGACAAAGGTATTCTAGATGCTAAACACAATTTACCTTTTAGTATCACTGCTGCACTGTTATCTAAAATCTGACATCTGACCACCAGATAGCAGCTAGAGAAGTTAGAATCTAAGGTTCTGATGATCTTATGTATGGCTCCATTCTATTTATCTTTCACTCTACTAATTTCTGCCTCAGGGTCTTCCTGAGGCAGAAATTGCAAGTGGGTCTCTCACTTGGAATTCTACCTAGGACACATATTGTCATCCTCACACTACTTCACATATCAGATTCTTCTCAACTTAAACAGGAAAAGAATCTCTAACCACCTTAAAGTACACCTCTGAATTATCTACCACAGCTCATAGTTTACTCTCTTCATAGTGAGTAACAGAACTTTTATAAATATTTATTTATTTGTTCATTTACTTACTTATTGGCTTTCTTCTTATTAGATTATATATTCTATGAGAGCAAGGACTATATATTATTTACCATCATATCACCAGTGTGTAACACAGACCTTTGTAAATAACATTTATTGAACAAATAAATAATAATTGTTGTTACAAATAGATATGGGAAATACTTGAGATGTGAAAGGAATATGAAATGATATGAATCAGCTATGGGACAAAAGCTTTAGTTGAACATGAAGCCCCTCTTTGATAATATGCTTTGCTGAGGAAACACTCAATTATCAATTAGAATAGTGAATATGGGCCCATTTCTTTTATCAGAGAAAGGCATATTACTAGGGCAAAGAGATTCTGTAGAAATATATTCATTTGCATAAACAGGCCTCTTGAACCATTGTGTATGGCAGAATTAAGAATTTGCCTCTTCATTGAAACTGCTGGCGGAACCATGACTGACCTCATAAAGTGTAATACTATCATTCCTACCAAGCAGACACAGACCTACTCACAAATTAGCCTTTGTGCTCATTCAAGTTTATGAAAGTGAGTAGGCCATGACCAATAACCTGCTTGACAAGTCTGAAATCACAGGCATACCTCCTGTAACTCATGGTGTTTAGACCGAAGTCACTTTTGATATTGATGTCTCAGTGTCTCTGCTGTGGATGAGTACAGGAAAAGAGAAAAGAGTACCATCATTACCAACAAAAGCTGTCTGAGCAAGACATCGAGTGCATGGTCCAGAAAGCTGAGAAGTACTAAGTTGAAGAAGAGAAGCAGTGGGACAAGGTGCCTTCTGAGAAGTCACTTAAATTCTATACATTCAACATAAAGATAAAAAACTTTGAGGTAAAATCAGTAATGAGGACAAACAGAAGATTCTTGACAAGTACATTGAAATCATTGATTAGCTTTATAAGAACCAGACTACAGAGAAGAATTTGCATATCAGCAGAAAGAGTTGAAAAAAGTCTTCAATCCATCAATATCAAGCTGTACCAGAGTGCAGGAGGCATACCAGGAAGGATGCCTAGGGAGCTTCTCTGATGGTGGAACCCCCTCACTCTGGTGGTGCCTTTTTTGGGACCACCATCAAAATGTTGATTAAACCAACTTTGAGCATAAGTTTAACATTTTCCCACACAAAGTATAGAAAGTCTCTAATTTGTAGCAAATTACATGGCAATTTTAAAGTTGAGCTGTTATATAGTAAATAATTGGGCATTCTTGATACTTGAATATGTAATATGTGTACAGAGAAAGGAAATAACAATGCCCTTTATGAGCACTGTTTGGTAAAATAAAAAATGTGATGTCTTAAATAAAACTGTATTTAAAATTAACACCTTAAAAATAATTTGCTTCTTACCCAGTCTCATTTTATCATTGAAAAAACACAGCAAAGTATACATATTTTTAACAGTACTGAATAATGGTCTAGGTCCTTGACTCTAGAATATAGCCGATTTAATGAGGAATTCCACATATCATAGCTCAGAAGAAGTCCTGAGGTGGAATGACAAGCCACATGGAGAAAAAGTTTATAAAGTGTTCAAGCCATCAAATTCTTGTATACACATACCTCAGAGAAGAGAGGTTTTTCATTTTCAAAGAGAAGAAAGCCAACTTTTGAGCAGGACTGGTTCAGCACTCCTATTTTCCCGTTTTTGACATGATTCTACCCAACACTTTCTAACCGAAAGGATAATTGATGGCTATAATGGAAAGAAAGTGGTATTTTACAAGTGAGACCTGCAGATTTTAAAGAAAAGGGACTGAAATTTGCAGGAGAATTATACTTAGAGAGCTGTATTTTTTTTCACTTATCATTTCTGATAAGTGAAGAACTGCAATTAGCTTTAGGCTATATAGATTAAACTTTGATCCTAATATGAAGGTAATCAAGTAGAATAGAAAGACTGGATCAACTACTCTAAATAAAAGGCACACTAGATATTTAGTTTGGGTCTGTGAACCTTATTTATTTTTTCTTTCTGTGATCTAGAAGGATTCAGAGAGCAATCATTAATGAGAACCAATCAAAATTTACCCCTTTCTTAGGTGAATGGATCTACTTTTTCTAAAAAAGGAAGGAAGCAATGAAAGAAGAAGAAAAAAATAAGATAAAATCTATAAAAATAGTCTGCAATATAGATGAGAATTTAAGATGCAAGAAAAAGGTACTTCCAAAAATCATTTATAAGTGGATACAAAAGTAATTTTTTTAAGTATGTGGCTTATACACTCAAAAAAATTAATAAAAATAGACTCCAAAATAAGAGATGAGGGTTCACAAAAAATAAAAGAAAACTGAAATTTAAAAGGTGTTGGTTGAGAGACAGGCAGAAATAAAAAAAAAAAAAGAGAGCTGAAAGAGATAAAGCAAAGCAAGACTGCACTATAAGTAAAAATGTAATAAAATAAATAAATAAATCAAAATTAATTGTAGTTGACAGTGGAATCAACACTGGGCTATACTGAACTGTGGATGACATACTGAAGCTATTCTTTCAAAATGTGGCAAGAAAGAAAATAGAAAGAATTTACATATAGAAGATAGAGATTAAAGTTTAAAGATAAAGGTAATTTATGTCCCAGAATACATAAAAGAGAAGAAATAAAACCATAAAGTAAATATTCTCAAGTTCAAAAGAATATTTAAAATGAAAATCAAAACAACTTTCAAGTAATAGTAACAAAATGAGATACATACGTACACATATCTTTTAAAAGTTCTGAACTTAAAAGATGAAAGCAACCAGCCAGTTTTTTCTCTCCCAAACTCACCTGCTACACCAGATTCTCTGTCCTTCCTTTGCATTTTTCTTCTACTTACCAACAAAGCTGCCCCCAGAAAATAAGGAGAAGAAGGAGGGAGAGGCTGAGAGGAAGGCAAAGTAGGAGAAAGAGAAATAAGGAGAAGACCTAATTCCAAAAAAATTCCTGGAATTTAATACTCCCTCACCCACCCACAATCTTGGTTTTCAAACCAATCATTCTGATACTGAGATAAATGGGGCCTTACTCGATGACGTCACACTCAGAGCGCCCATCCCTGAGCATCCTGAGCCTAGCTAGAATCTTTCCCAACAAGCTCATTGGGGGAATGCCTGCTGCAGAAGGCTATTAGAAGACTCCACCAAAGAGGTTATTTACCTCATAAACTAGGAATCCAGAGAGGCTGAAAGGTTTCAGTCAGCACAATGAATTTGAGGACCAGAATACAAGTGGGAAGCAGGGAATTAAATGAGTTCCTTTGTTACACTGATTTATTAAGAAAGTATATAATTCTAGGTATTTGACAATATATAGTGTTAAAGCACTATGTATATTTTCTGACTTATTAGGGAAATAGAAAAAAGCAAATAAGAGACATTTAAAAAAACACCATATAGTAAAGGAAACAAAAAGAAGCATAAAAACTAAAAGCGTAAGAAATATTTATGACTTGTCACCTTTTAGAAGCCAAAGGCTCATATTAGTTAACACAACCAAAATACAAAATTTAATAGTTTTTAAAAGAAACAATTATAAGAGAATCTCATTAAGTTCAAAATTGGGATAAAGATAGATCATGCAATACCAAGCAAAAGAATGCAGGAGCAGCCACCTGCATTAAAACAAACATTTTAAAGCAATAAATAGACAAAGATGATATTATTGTAATGGAAAATTCCACAATAAAAATATTATAGTTATAAACCTTGATATATCAGATAATGTAGAATATAAATACATCCAATGAATGCTTTTAAACATGCAAGGGACATTTAAAATAATCATTGTAGTGGGAGATTTTTAACACATCTTTAAGTTTTTGAGAAATCATTTAGGAAAAATAAATAAATAAAAATAATTATTAATTCTTTGCATTACAATTTTTTTTAGTATGCGTGGCATTGTTCTCTAATGACACAATAGTAAAAAGGACAAATATAGTCTTTGGAGCTTAGTGTTTATGGAAAACATTCATAATTATGCATAATGATGCATAGATTAAGAATTTGTGTTAAGAATATACATGTATATATTTGTACCCTCTGGAGAATATATTACCTTTTTAATATTTATGAAAAATATTTAAAATGAAGATAGGTAAAGAAAATAAGAAATTGTAGTTATCATACAGGTAAGAGTCTATCACCATCATTTTCTAAAAATAGAAACTGATTATAAAAATTTAAAGAGACAAAACTTTATTGACATGAAAAAACGCACTTTCCTAAATAACTAAAATAAAATATGATGCAACCTCATAGCACTTAGGAATTAAGAACATAAAGAGCTCTATATTTGTATGTAATTTATAGCATGTGTTCAAACTATGTTCAGAAAAATTTGTATTCTGAAATGCTTATTAAAAATATATTAGCTCATTATTTTATTCTAAATATTAGACAGAGATCAAGAAAATATACCAAAATTTTAAAGTTAAAAAATAGATATTAATTTTCTTGTCAACATCACTTCTTCTCATGATCACATCAAAATTACAACTAAACTACAGAACAATCATCACTGGGAGTTGCCTGACTTCTGGCTGAACAATAGTCCTACAACTTGGGGAATACATAAAAGGCCACCTTGAGACTGATAGGAGGAGCAGAGACATAAAATGGGCTGATGCCACAACCACGTGTGGTAGTTGAGAATTGGGAAGTGGGGTATCTCCACTGTGGTGGTACCCCTGGAGGAGTGAAAGGTCCTTTGCCCACCGGGGTTCCTCTGCTGAGGGTTCCAGTGCCAGGAAGAGAAGTTGTTCCTACAGCCTCTGGCTGTGAAAACCAGCAGAGTGAGGGCTGAGGGAATCATGAACGTTCCTCTTAATAGGCCTGTCTGTGGACTTACTTACTGATGGACTCACTCACTCTGAGCAACAGCATTGGAGAAGCTGCTTGAAAAGCGCCGGGAACATATAAAAAGGAATAAAATTGTCTGGCTTCAGAGCAAGGGCTGGAGGGGCAGTTTTATCCCAGATATAAGTGCTGGCAGAATTTGTTTTTTCTTTATATGTCCTCCCATTTCCAGTTGTGAAGATGCTGGAGACCACCATATCTGAGTCTCTAACAACCTGGTTAACAGTGGTTGATTCCTTGAGACCCCACTTCTCCTAACTTTCAGGCCCTCCCAAGCCACCTCTAGGAGCTTTTCCATACAAATGGCCTGTCTTGGATCATGCTGCAAACTTGCTTAAAATTTTTCAAAGGTTCACAAGACCCAAACAAGCAGAGACCAACAAAAATAGGGTAGATGAGGATTTTTGGAAACATGGCAGAGTGAGAGATGTCCTTAGATCTCTCCCCTGAAACAATAAACTGAACATCTAAAAATCAACAACAAAAAAAACACCCTAGCTGCATACCAGCACATCTGGGCATGGGATCTGCAAATAAGAGCTACCACAGGTCAGAACCCCAGGTGTCAGATGGTGGACTGGGAGTAGTAAAGAAGCCTCCTGCAGCCACTGGAACTTTTGCAGGAGGAGGGGGAGGGGCAAAGGAGAAGTGAGTTCCTGAAGGAAGTTCTCTGAACATTCCTGCCTGGGATAGCTGTGGCTGCAGGGCCCAGTCATCAGGGCAGAAAGCAGAGTAGCGGTATGAGACTGCAGAGGAACTACAGCTGATTTTTGCGGGCAGCAGTTGCAAAACTGAGGATGAGCTGCAGTCCCCAGCTCCCAACCCTAAGAGCCCCTCTCCTCATACCCTCCAAGACCGATCAGCATGGAGCCCTAGGGGAATATGAGTAAATGCTGATGAGACTGTTGATGACACTGACAGGGACTGCAACTGAAGGTAGAGCATGACTAAATATCTACAAGAAAATTTAAAAAGAATTATTAAGACTTTATACGAAGCAAGGGTCCAAGAGGTTTAGACGCCACCTACTGGAAACCAAAAGAAAAGCACCATCTTTGCAAAGAGATCTGTATATAATAAATCTTTCTAGAAAAACAGCAGAATATACTTCCATTAATGCCTAGGGAGAGAGATAGTCCATTAAACACCATGAACAACCAATATGACAAGATGTCTCAGGAAGAAAGAGAAAAATCTTCAGAAAATAAGCTTACAGACATAGAAATATGTGGCTTAAATGACAAAGAATTCAGGATGGTACTTCTGAAAAAACTCAGTGAGATCCAAAACAACTCAAATCAACAATTTCAGGAGTTGAAAAAACAACTAGATGAGCAGAGCAAGGAGATTTAAACCCTCAAAAAGAACCAAATAGAACTTTTGTGGATGAAAAAACACTGTAAGAGTTGAAAAAGGAAATAGGAAGTTTGGGAAATAGAGTTGACCAAATGGAGAAAAGGATCAGTGATATCGAAGACAGAAAACTAGAAATAAATCAGAAGGAAGAAGAGAGAAACTGAAGAATGGAAAATAATGAAAGAGAAATTCAAGAATTAACTGATGACATCAGGAGAGAAAACATAAAAATAATGGGCATTATCGAAGGCCAGGAAAAGGGACAGGAATTAAAAAGCATTTTCAGACAAATAGTTGAAAAGAGTTTCTCAAATCTAAGGAATGAGCTGGAATATGGAATTTAGAAAGTCAACGGAACACCCAATATCTCAACCCAAAAAGGTCTTTACCAATTTTTTATTTTAAAATGATCAAAAATCAATGACAAAGACAGAATTCTCAAGGCAGCCAGAGAGAAAAAAATGGTAACTTGTAAAGGTAAACCCATTAGATTATACTCAGACTTCTCAGCGCATACCTTACAAGCCAGAAAGTAATTGGATCAAATATTTAAACTATCAAGTGAAAGGAACTACCATGCTAGAATAATGTATCCAGCTAAGCTCTCCTTTATATATGAAGGAGAAATTAAGACTTTTCCAGATATACAAAAATTGAGGGAATTCTCCACTAGGAGGCCTCACTACAGGAAATACTGAAAAAGGTTAGTTCACCTAAAACAAAATGACAAAACAAAACAAAACAAAACAAAACAAACAAATGAACCATAATTAGGAGTAAAGTGACTATTGGGCAAATAGAAGCAGAGGAGTGCAACCCTTAGTAAGTGCAACCCTTATTAAGAACAGGGAATTATAATCTTAAATAATAAGAGAATTGCTATAGCAAGATATACATAGAGACAAATTGAGATAAAAATGACTGAAAAAAGGAGTATTCAAAGATCCAAATTTACGAAGGGGAATGGAGATAAAGCACATGCCGAAGAAAATAGATGACTCTGTGTGTGTGTGTGTGTGTGTGTGTGTGTGTGTGTGTGTGTGTGTGTAACTGTTCTTTACATATTCATAATGGTAACCACACACCAAAAATTCAGAACAAAAGTATATAACATAAAACAAAAAGGACCACAGGGAAAACCCAAAACAGCCAACCAAAATAAAGAACACGGAAACACCAGGACAAGGAAGCAATGGAAACACTGAGCTAAGAGAAAGCAAAAGATAAAATGGCTATAAGAAGACTTCATGTTTCAAAAATCACCCTAAATGTAAAAGGACTGAGCTCACCAATAAAAAGGCACAGAGTTGCAGAATGGGTCAAAAACAAAACCCAACCATATATTGCCTTCAGGAGACACATCTCAGCTCCAAAGACAACTACAGACTCAAAATGAAAGGGTGGAAAATGATGTTTCAAGCAAATGGTATTCAAAGGAAAGCAGGAGTAGCGGTACTAATATCGGATGAAATAGACTTCAAAATAAAAAGGTAAAAAAAGATACTGAGGGACACTTCATAATGATAAAGGGAATTATGCACCAAGAAGACATAACACTTATTTATATCTATGCTCCCAATCAGGGAGCACTGAAATATGTAAAGCAATTACTAACAGAACTAAAGGTAGAAACAGAAAACACTATCATAGTAAGGGACCTAAATACTCCACTGTCAGATATGGACAGATCATCCAAACAGAAAATCAATAAAAAAAAATAGCATCCTTAAATGGATATAATTGACATTTACTGAGCCTTCCATCCCAGAACAACTGCTTATACATTCTTCTCTAGTGCACATGGAACACTTAAGAATTGATCACATCCTGGGACACAGAGATAGCTTCAACAAATATAAGGGGGTTGAAATTATACCAACCATATTCTCTGATCATAATGCTTTGATGAGATCAACTACAAAAAGAAATCAGGAAGAACCAGAAATACATGGAGATTAAACAACATGCTACTGAAGAATAACCGGGTCAGAAAAGAAATAAAAACAGAGATCAAGAGATACATAGAAACAAATGATAATGATAGTACAACATATCAAAACTTTTTGGACATGGTAAACGCGGTCATAAGAGGAAAGTTAATACCATTACAGGCGTAACACTTCATCTTTAAAAACTAGAAAATGAAAAACAAATAAAACCTAAAGTTAGCAGAAAGAAAGAAATCATCAAAATTAGAGGAGAAATAAATAAAATTTAAAAAAAAATAGAAAAAATAAATGCAACAAAAGGCTGGTTCTTTGAGAAGGTTAATAAAATTGAGGACCCCCTGGTTAGACTCACTAAAGAAAAAAGAGAAAGGACACAAATAAACAAAAATCAGGTATGAAAGAGGAGAAATTATGACTGACATTGCAGAAATACAAAAGATCATAGAAGGATGCTATGAAAAAATATATAACACCAAATTTTATAGCCTAGAAAAAATGGACCAGTATTTAGAAAAATATAACCTTCCTAGACTGAATCAAGAAGAACTGGAAAATCTACATAGACTGATCAGCAGTATGGAAATTAAAACAATCATCAAAAACCTACCGAAAAGTAAAAGTCCAGGACCAGATAGCTTCATCAGTGAATTCTACCAAACATACAAAGATGTAACATCTATTCTTCAAAATCTTGCAAAATATCGAAGAGGAGGCAATACTTCCCAACTCATTTCATAAGGCAAATACTACTCTGAAATCAAAACCTGGTAAAAATAACACACAAAAAAAGAAAACTACAGGTCAATATCTCTCATGAACACGCATGCAAAAATCCTAAATAAGATACTAGTGAACCGAATACAGAAACATATTAAAAAGATTATACACAACAATTAAGTGGGCTGCATCCTAGAGACACAGGAATGGTTCACATTACGCAAATCAATTAATGTGATACACCACATAAAGAAATTAAAAAATAAGAATCATATAATCATATCAATAGATGCAGAAAAAGCCTTCGGCAAGATACAGCATCCATTTATGACTAAAACACTTCACAAAATCAGTATAGAGGAAAGCACCTTAACATAATAAAGGCCATATATGATAAACCCTTAGCCAACATTATACTTAATGATGAAAAACTAAAAACCTTCCCTCTAAGATCAGAAACAAGGTAAGGCTGTCCACTATCAACACTGTTATTCAATATAACATTGGAAGTCCTAGTGAGTGCAATCAGACAAGTGAAAGGCATCCAAATAGGAAACAAAAAAGTCAAACTGTCACTCTTTATGGATGATTGATTCTCTATATAGAAAACCCTAAAGATTCCACAAGAACACTACAAAAAGAAATAAGCAAATACAGTAAAGTCTCTGGATCCAAAATCAATGTTCACAAATCAATAGAGGTCCTATACTCTAATAATGAAGCATCAAAAAAAAGAAGTGAAAAAAATAATCCCATTTGCAATTGTGACAAAAAGAATAAAATATCTATGAATAAATTTAAGAAAACCTGTGAGGGACCTATATAATGAAAACTGTAAGACCCTATTTAAAAAAATCGAAGAAGATATAAAGAAATGGAAAGATATTCTGTGTTCTTGGATTGGAAGAATCAACATAGTTAAAATGACCATATTACCTAAAGCATTATACAGATTTAATGTAATCCCCATCAAAATCTCATTGGCATTTTTTAAAGAAATAGAACAAAAATCATCAGATTTGTATGGAAGCACAAAAGACCCCGAATTACCAAAGCCATCCTGAGAAAAAAGAACAAGGCTGGAGGCATTACTCTGCCCAACTTCAAATTATACTACAAAGTGACAGTAATCAAAACAGCATAGTATTGGCAGGAAAACAGACACACAAACCAGTAAAACAGAATTGAGATTTCAGAAGTAAACCCATATTTATATGGGCAAATAACTTTTGACAAAGAAGCCAAAAACATACAGTGGAGACAGGAAAGCTTCTTCAATAAATGATGCTGGAAAAACTGAGAAGCCACTTGAAAAAGAATGAAACTAGACTGTTGTCTATCACCACACACCAAAATTAATTCAAAATGGATTAAGGACTTGAATATAAGACCTGAAACAATAAAATGCATAGAAGAAAACATAGAAACTGAACTGAAGAACCTTGGACTTAAAGAAGATTTTATGATTTTGACTTCAAAAGCAAGGGAAATAAAAACTAAAATAAATGAATGGGACTACATCAAACTAAAAAGCTTCTGCTCAGCAAAAAACAAAAACAAAACAAAACAAAACCCCCAACCCTCCCCCCCCAAAAAAAAACTTCAACAAGTTAAAGAGACAACCATCTGAATGGGAAAATATATTTGCAAGCAATGCCTCCCATAAGGGTCTAATATCCAAAATATATAAAAAACTCATACAATTCAATAACAACAACAAAAAAACCCCAAATGATTCAATCAAAAAATGGGCAGAGAAACTGAACAAACACTTTTTCCTAGAGGACATACAAATGGCCAACAAATATTTGAAAAGATGCTCAATATCACTAGCTATTAGGGAAATGCAAATCAAAACCACAATGAGATATCATCTCACACCTATTGGAATAGCTATAATCAACAGGACAAGTAATAACAAATGTCAAAGAGGATGCAGAGAAAAAGGAACTCTCATACACTGTTGGTGGGACAGCAAATTGGTACAGCCACTATGGAAATTCCTCCAAAAACTGATACTTGATCTACCATATGATTCCTCAAAAAACTGAGAATATATCTACCATATAATCCAGCAATCCCTCTACTGGGTATTTACCCCATAGACTTGAAAACCCATTTCTGAAAAGATATTTGCACACTAATATCCATAGCAGCATTATTCACAGTGGCCAGGACATGGAAGCACTCGAAGTGTCCTATGACAGATGATTGACTAAAGAAGCTCTGGTACATATATACAATAAAATATTACTCAGTCATAAGAAGAGATGAAATACTGCCATTTGTGACAATATGGATGGACCTCGAGATAATCATGCTAAATGAAATAAGCCAGACAGAAAAAGTTGAAAATCACATGATATCACTTATATGTGAGATATAAACTTAAAAGCAACAAATGAGCAGGACAAACAAACAGATACTCATGAACATGGACTATAGGCTAGTGGTTACCAGAGGACTATAAACTAGTAGTTACTTGTGGGGTTGGGGAGGAAGCGGTAGGTAGACAAGGTAAAGGAGGTCAAATATAGGGTTTGGGGGAGGGTGAAGTGGATAAAGTTGATCAAATATTTGGTAGCAGAAGGAAACTGGACTTTGGGTGGTAAACACACAATAGAATGTACAGATATCAAATGATAATGTACACCTGAAATTATATAATTGTATTAACCAATGTTACCCCAATAAACTTTATTAAAAATAAAAAAAAATGGTGTAGATGATAGAGGCTTTCTTCATCCCTCTTGTGACTACATCAAAGTTGTGACAGAAACATGGAGCAAACAGCAAGGAAAGTCACCTGGGATCTAGATGACCAGAATCACTACATCTAGGTAGAAAAATAATTAATCAACTTGCAACGGTAGAAGGTAGGAAGTGACTAAGTTGAAGTTGCCCCATTCTGAGTAGCTGAGTGGGACAGAGGTTACAGCAGCTGGCAGCTACAGATGCCTCTTAAAGGAGCCATGTCCTCAAATGGACTTTCCAAATAACGAACTGGCTCTCTGAGCACCAGAGTCAGGGTCAGCTGCATGGGGGGGGGGGCAACCAGGGACTTACAGGGGGACACTCAGTTGCCAGAGCAAGGGCCAGAGGTGAGGCTCTCAGCCTAGCAGAAGTGCCGTCAGTATCCATTGTATCTCTGTTGAGCCCTCCCTCATTTCCCAGTGTGTCGAGGCAGTGCCACCATAGCTGAGACATTATCAAGTTGGATAACACAGATCACTTGGCCCAGAGGATTACCTGAAACTCTGCCTCCCACAACTTGCAGCACTACCCAAGCCACATTCAGTTATGTTTTTGGCAAATCTGGTGCTCCTTGCTGAGCAGTGCCAAGACTCATACTGGTGGCAGCTAGCCTCGTTTTCCAGTGTGGTTTCTTGAGGAAACAATAAGCACAACATCTGTGGACTGCTTGCTGAATCTTAACAAGTGGCCCTGGGGAGGCACAGGCTGCGGTAAACTTGGCTTATAGCTGAACCCCTCTTAGGACTGTGCTACTGGACACCAACTACACAAAGTCACACTAATAAGAAAGTTAAGAGTTTTGCTTAGTACAGACACAGAGAGGCAGACAAAATGAGGAGATAAAGAAGTAGAAACCACATGAGGGAACAGAACAGATCCAGCAATAATGGTGTCAAAAAATCTAACAGATGTAGAGTTCAAAACACTGGTTATAAAGATGCTCAATGAACTTATGGAGAGTGTAGATGAATTCAATGAGAACATTAACAAAAAGATAAAAAACAAAAATGGAAATGGGTATTATAAAAGGCAACTGGACAGAAATAAGCAACACATTATCTGAGAAGAAGAGGATATTAGAAAGAATAAACAGAGTGGTTACATAAGAGGATTGAACCACTGATATCATTGATAAAGAAACCAAGGATACTCATTCAGAAAAGAAAGAAAGAAAGAAAAAAAGAAGCCAAGACTATAATAATTATTTAAGGAACCTGTGGGACTCAATTATATATTAAAATATCTATGTTATAGGGGTACCTGAAGGAAAACAAAAGTTGAAGAGCTATTTGAAAATATAATGATAAAAAAATTTCTTAACCTGGTGAAGGAATTGGATGTACAACCCCAGGAAACTCAGAGAGTCCCAAAAAAGATGAACCCAAAGACACATAATTAAAATGGCAAAGGTTAAATACAAAGAGAAAAATCTTAAAAGCAGCAAGAGAAAAGCAATTATCAATTACCTAAAAGGGAGCACCCATAAGATTTTCATCTGATTTCTCAAAAGAAACTATGCAAGACAGAAGGGCTTGACAAAATATTTGACATGATGAAAACCCAAGATCTACAACTAAGAATACTTTATTCAGCAAAGCTATCATTTAGAGTTGAAGAACAGATAAAAGAACTTCCCAGACAAAAATAAGCTAAAGGAATTTATCAACACCAAGCAAGTATTACAGGAAATGTTGAAGGAACTTCTTTAAGAAGAAAAAACATGTATCAAAAACAGAAATAAAGAATGTTAATAAATACATTCCTATCAATGAGTACCTCAAATGGTAAAGATTTAAGTGCTCCAAACAAAAGATAGTGTGGCTGAACGTATAATAAAAGAAGACCCCTACATATGCTGAGTACAATAGACTCACTTCAGATTAAAAGACACACACAGACTAAAGGAAGGGGATGGAAAAAGGTATTGCCTTGATGGACCTAGAGGGTTTTGCCTTGAATGATATAAGTCACATAGAGGAAAACAAATATTGCATGATTTCACATACATGTGGAATTTAAAGAACAAAATAAACAACAACAACAAATTAAATAAACTTATAGAGAATATTTTGATGGGTACTAGATTGGTGGGGTGTTAGGAAGAACGTTGGAAAAAGCAAAGGGATTAAGAAGTACAAATGGTTAGTTACATAATAGACATGGAGACATAAAGTGTAGCATAAAAAATAGTTAATAATGTTGTAATAAATATTTAAGGAAAAGAGAGTTTTAAATCTATTGAGGTGATACTGTGAGTTATACAGATCTCTAATCACTATGCTGTACAACTGAAACTAATATATTATTGTGTGCTAACTATAATTGGAAAAAAAAACCTCAATGAATGGTACAATGTAAATATGAGCAACTAATTATCCATTGTATTTCAATAAAGCTCCATCCCCCTACCAAAGAAAAGCATGCCCTGTATCTCTTGCTGAGCAGCCCCAGGCCCAACACTAGCGGCAGTTGGCCTTGGTTCATAGCTTGGCCTCTCGAGGCACCTCTAAGCCCTGCATGGGTAGTAGTCATCTGGGAATTGCTTGGTGACTCTTGCTAGGTGGCCCCGTGCAGTGCACAGGCTGTGGCTGAACTTGGCCTAAATGGGGTCCCTCCCAGTGGCCAGCTTTGACCAGAGCTAAAGCACCACCTGGGGATGCACACCCAATGAGCATACTGGGAAGGCACCAGAGCTCTGCTAAGTTGATTCCTGCTCCATAAGATTAGCATTTCAACAGCCAGTCCTCATAACAATTATCCTGAGGGGCAGTCCCTCCCAGTGACATGCAAACAGAAACCAAGGCTCACCTATAATAGGAGTCACACACAACACATACAAGGGACATACCTGGAGCATCTAGCTCAGGTGACCAGAAAAAACTAAGCCACTGGGCCCCTCAGGACATCCACTACATAAGATCACTCTATCAGGATTAGGAAACTTAGAAGCCCTACCTAAAACATAGAAACAAATATAGGGAGGCAGTCAAAATGGGGAGACAAAGAATCACATTCTAAATGAAAGATAGAACAAAGCTCCAGAAAAAGAACTAAACAAAATGAAGACAAACAATTTACTAGTTGCAGAGTTCAAAACACTGGTTGGTTATAAGGATACTCAGTGAATTTAGGGGAAGAATAGATGAACTCAGAACTTTAATAAAGAGGTAGATAACATAAAAAAGAACCAGTTAGAAGTAAAGAATACAATAACTGAAATGGAAAATATATTAGAAGGAATCAACAGTAGATTACAGGTAGCAGAGGAATAAATTAGTGATTTATAAGATAAGGTAGCAGAAAACATCCAATCAATCAGAACAGCAACAAGAAAAAAATAATTCAAAAAAATGAGGCTAATTTAAGGGGTCTCTGGGATAATATCAGCATACCAACATTCGTATCATTGGAGTATCAGAAGGAGAAGAGAGAGAGCAAGGAATTGAAAATCTATTTAAAGGAAAATGACAGAATCTTCCCTAATCTGGTAAATAGATATATAAGCCCACAAAGCACAGATTCCCAAACAAGATGAAACTAAAAAGGCCTATCCCAAGCTACATCATCATTAAAATGCCAAAGCTTAAAGATAAGAAAATCTTAAAAGCAGCAAGAGAAAAGCAATTAGTTACCTACAAGGGAGCTTCCATAAGACTGTCAGCCAATTTCTCAACAGAAACATTGCAGGCTAGAAGGCATTGGCATGAAATAGTAAAAGTGATTAAAAGCAAGGACCTACAATAAAGATTGCTTACCCAGTAAAGCTAAAGATAAAGAGCTTCTCAAACAAGAAAAAATGAAAGGAGTTCCTCACCACCAAACCAATATTGGAAAAAATGTTAGAGAGACTTCTTTAAGAAAAAGAAAGAAAAAAAGACAAAAAATATAAATAATAAAATGGCAATAACTATGTATATAACAGTTACTTCAAATATAAAAAGATTAATTCTTCAGTCAAAAGATATGGTGGCTGAATAGATAAAATAGCAAGACCCTTACATATGCTGCCTATAAGAGACTCACTTCTGATAAAAAGACACACAGAGACTAAAATAAAGGGATGTAAAAAAAAAATTTCAAAAATGAGAACAAAAACTATCGGGGTAACAATAATTATACTAGACAAAATAGACTTTAAAATAAAGGCTATAACAAGAGACAAAGAAGGACACAGTAATCCCACTTCGGGGTATTTATCTGAAGAAACCTAAATACTACTTTGAAGGGACATGCACATTCATTCATATGTTCTTTTCAACATTATTTACAATAGCCAAGAGATTGAGGCAACCTGGGTGTCCGTTAATGAATGAATGGGCAAGAAAAGATTGTGTGTGTGTGTGTGTGTGTGTGTGTGTATATATATAATGAAATATTACTCAGCCATACAAAATTTTAAAAAAGAAAGAATGAAATCTTCCCATCTACAACAACATGGATGGACCTAGAGGGTATTGTGCAGAGTGGAGTAGGTTAGAGAAAGACAAATTCCATATGAGTTCACTTACATGTGAATCTAAAGAACAAAACAAATAAAGCAGAAACAAACTCATAGATAAAGAGAATATTTTCAGGTTGCCAGATGGGAGAGAAATTATGGGGTGGGTGAAAAGATGAAGGGATTAAGAAGTACAAATTGGTAGCTACAAAATAGTCATGGGGATGTAAAATATAGCATAAGAAATACAGTCAATAATGTAATAACTATGTCAGATAGGTACTAGACTCATTGGGGTGATCATTTCATAAGTTATATAAATGTCTAATTATTATGTTGTATACCTGAAACTAACATAATATTATATGCCAACTATAATTGAAAAGTAAAAAAAAAGTATTAAAAATACATTAGTGAATTAGACAACAAAAAAATAATAAAACTGATATATAATAGCACAAGATATATAAACATATAGGTATAAACTTAAGGTTTCTAAAAAATTATAAGAAAATATATGTGTGTATATATATAGACATAACTATGTAAAAATATGGTTACACAAATATCAAGGAATAGGTTTTTATGTATTACTTAAAAATAAATTTGACAAGTCACATACAATATCTATATGAATAAACCTACAAAGAAACAATAAACCATATTGTATATAAACGTAGAAATGCATCATGTTTCTGAAAGAGAAAATCTAATACTAGAAAAAAACATCAATTCTTACCACATTATTCTAAACTTTTAAGAAAATGAAAAGTTCTAACAGTATTTTGTGTTTGTGTGTGTGTGGGGATGGGGTTGGGAGAATTGTTTAGAAACTATTGCAGAATTATTTAAAAATTAATCTAGGAACAAACTAATGAGAAGAGTGAACTAAAATACCATTTAATTTTATTGTGATGTCAATGCTCTCTGGCTACAGACCACAGCAATGATTGAATGCTGAGTTTATATGACTCATTGTATTGTGGGAGATTATACACCCTGGGGAACACAGGGTGGGGAGGTCTCAGTAAGAAGGTGTTATAAAGCACCTATTGTTATATTTGGGCTTTGGCTGGGTGATTTGGAGGGGAATCTAAGGCAAAAAAAATTTACTCTAGATTTAAAACTGTCACATATGGAGACAATTCTATAATTGAGTATCTTAACAATTCTTAGCTATAGGTAGGGCTGGTTAGTGTGAGACAAAAGCTATGACTGTTAAAAAAAAAGTAGCATTCATATTAGTCAGGAGAGCGGGTATTTGGTATTTTCTGGATTGCACAATGATGGAGACTATGCTTAGACAATATTATGAAGTGGTCTTGTTGTGTCTCACTTTATCATGGTTTCACAGTGACTTTGTCTGGAATTAGTATATTTTTTTAGATTATTCATGTTCAAAAGGAGAGCAACATATCCTGTCTTGGAGAAATAGACATGCTTCTAATAGTTCTGAGGTCTTGTAATTATCAGGCCAATTCCTGAATCTCAGAGGATGCCTTTTTCTTTTTCTGATAATCATGTTTAGACTTAATTCTAGCATCCTCTTTTTCTTGTTTTTAAATTATTTATTTTTTTCTGACCTCTTAAAGTTATATAACTTGGTTCTATTTTTTTATTGGTTACCCTTAAAAATTTTAACATATTTTCTTAAAAATCCAGCTGGCCAACATCTCTATCATTTTATGGAATGATACATGATCTTTAGAATATTTTAACTCATTTACTTCTATTCCCATGTTATTGCTCATATTTTAGTTTCATATCATTTTTAAGCACAACTAATTACATCATTGCTAATACTGGGAACAGTAAATCCTCATTTAAATTCTACCAACATATTATTTTAAATTCTTTATAGTAACTTTTTATAGTCTCCTGCTTTCCTCTGTTTTCATTTTCTTTTCTATTAAATGAAATAGGTCCTTTTAGAATTTTGTTTACTTGGAGTTAGTAATATGTAGATTATCTTAGTTTTCTTTGTTTGTCAGAAAATACTTTTACTTTGCTCTCCATTCTTCCATGATGACCTAACTAAGTACAAAATTTCAGGTCAAAACAACTTTATTTTCTTGAAAGTTTGGAGATAGTGTTATATTGTCTGAGAATCTATTGTCTGAGTGCTAATGTTTCTTCCTTTAATATTTTCCAGAAGAGATTATATAGAATAATGTTAACACTTTTAAATTAGTTACTATTTATTTAGAATTAAAAACATATCACAACATATTTAATCATAGTAATAAATGATTAATCACTATTCACTTTTTATGAATAAGGGCTCAGAAAAATTTCTTCTTTTGCTTCACAATTGGTTATAGTAATGCCATATAAAAATTTTAGTAATATATCCAAAATTTCTAAAGCTTTGTCAAGTTTATTTCATTTATGAGCTATTATTACAGAATACTTATTGATAATTGTAGTATTTCTATAGCTTTGTGTTCTTTAATTACAGGGATTCAGGCAGATTCTATTTTGCATAATTTCCATATAAAAATAAAAACGTATGGTGCTTTTATAATATTATATGTTGCATTATTGAGTATATTCCTGTTTCGAGTAGACCAATGGAAACTAAATCCTCTGCTTATAATTTTACTTTTCTAATGATTGAAATGTTTTTACATAGATGAGCTTTTAGCTCCATACTTGTGAATCTTGTTTTTTCTCCACTACTCACAGATTTCTGTGCCAGGTGTTATAGGAAACATTTACATTGTGATGCAGCCTCTATCTTTGTATTTTAGTGTCATAGTGGTTGAGTCAGCAAAGTGGCCAGACGTAGACTTTCCAAAGTCACTTTTTTATGGAATAGCTAGCAGTAAATTAACTACTGAGAAATACTATTAAACAGCATAAACTTCTCCCACTAAACCCAATGAATGCCCAGTTCGACTTGTTTTTAGTCAAATCCTATAAAATATGACTTCACGTCTACCCATCATAAAAGAAAATGTAATAGAGGGGAAGTCACAGTGAAAAGAGACATTTGTCTTACTTTTGCAAATTTACAAACAAATATGACCTTGCACACACACTTCCTGGGCTCCTGCCGGAGTTTTGAATGAGGCTTATACAAGAGAGGGTCCCTGAAGTTTAAGATTCATGAATTCACAGTAAATCCATCTTTGCCATTATTCTTCTGCCCCAGCTAGCTTTGCAATTAAGCTCTTCTACATGTTGACACTTGTTGGCTAAGGGACATTTTATTGCCAACAAATTGTCAAATTAGTTTCCTTAAATGAAAAACAAAGGTAAACTTTGGGTTGGTTAGTTTCTCAAATAAATTATTTTCAAGTTGTTTAATATATTCAACAGGAACAAGAATAAGATTAAAGATTTCAAAGCTAGATTCAGCTACCTTTCTTAAGTTTTCCACCTTAGTGGCTACTTGGAGAAACCAATATGCTTACCTAAAGGAAGATCTTAACTTTATATATAGTTTTGACTAAGATGATTTCCTGTCATTCTACCAGTGTATGAATAAATTTGACTTGAGATAAGGAGTATAACCAAAGATAGAAATAATAGTAGCAAAGAATTAGAAGTAAGTTAAATGAAAATTACTGTTTGATCATTAATTAAAAGCAAGAAAATTTATTAAAGATATTATGTATTATATCAGTTTGAGTCCTTATAGGAAAGAAATGGCACACTCAAACAGAATATTGTAGATGAATTTAATAAAGGAATTATTTACGTGAAGACTTGTTTAAGAGAAGCCAACAGATGGTGGAGTACCTTGAGACTATCAACGTTGGAGAACTGCTAGTACTCCTGGGCCTGGAGGGACTAAAAATATGGATAAAACTGAAGCAATAGCTGTAGAAAAAGGACAACTGGGAAGAACTATGAAATTCACTGGAGGAATGCAGCTGCTGGTCAAACTGTGATCTGGCAGTGAGAAAGCTGGGGAATAATATCCCAAACATACTCTCCTGCCCTGCAATCTACTGTCCTTTCTGAATTAGCTGGAAACCAAAAAGCAGGAGAACTGTTCACAGAGAAAAGTATATGTCAAAATGTGTAAAGTGGGTCCAGAAGTGCAAATATTAGTAAACATATATTAGGTTGAGGTATATGAAAATGACATTTGACCAAGTTTAACCTATAACAACAACTAATATAGTTCAATCTAGTATTATTACATTTAAACTTTATAGCAAACTTGCAGCCTCTTTGTGTAACTTGCCGTCTCGCTTTGTGTGACAAATCTGAGGCTCAGAGAAGTCAAATTTGAATTGAGAGAAAAATTCCAAAGAAAAAATTTTCAAACGTTATCTAAAAATACAGACTAAGCTGTCACAAAACAATTTTTATAGAGAACAAGAATTTCAGAGCTTTCACATTTTATTTAAAACAGTATGGTAATTCCTCAAAAGATTAGACAGAATGATCATATGATCCAGCAATTCCATTTCTGGGTGAACACATCTCCAAAAAAGTGAAAGGAAGGACTCAGATATTTCAACACCCAGGTTCTCAGAGGCATTACTTACAATAGCCAAAAGAGAAAGAAATTATGAACAAATGAATGGATAAACAAAATGTGGTATAGAAATATACAATGGAATATTACTAAGTCTAAGAAGAGAAGAAAATTTTGACACATGCTACAAAGAGTAGAATGGTGTTTTCTAGGAGTTGGGGTGCTGGGAAATAGGCAGTTATTGCTTAATGGGTACAGAGTTTCAGCTGGGGAAGATGTAAAAGTTCTGAAGGTAGATGTTGCTGATATTTACACAATAATGTGAATGTATTTAATGCTACAGATCTGTATAGTTAAAAATGGTTACATGGTAAATTTTGGTATGTACATTTTACCATAATAAAAATGTACTAAAAATTATAAAAGTCTAGTAAAATTGATAGAGCAGTTATTATTAATATTATTAATAACTTCTAAATTATAAAAATGCCAAGCCACCGAGAGGTTAAATATTTTGCACAATATTGTGGAATTAATGAATATAGAGTCTAAACTTCTATGCCATTTCTGACTGAAAATCTAGTTTTTTTCTAGCAGTACAAACATTTTACAAACTCACCCCAAGACTCAGAATAATCCCAGGATGATCATTTCTAAGGGAGCTGAATAAAGCAACTGATAGTTTGGCAAAGAAAGGCAGATCCATTTTTATGAATAATGTGTTTATCAAGAATTAACTAACTGGTAAAATCCATAATTCTCAAAGATAACTATTAATGATTTGATGTATAGTACTTGTTTAATATATTGTGTTGCTAGTTTTCTGGTATAATCTTCAGAACTTTTGTTCTCATTGTTGATAGCTGCAGTTCTGGATGTCTATTTCATTATTGTCATAGATACAAAAACAAAGAGGAACTACTCTTGTGTTTCTGCTGCATTTCAACTTTCTCTTCTTTTGAAGAATTGATGGAGTTTGAAAAGCATGTGTGTGTAGAGAGAGGGAGGGAGAGAGAGAGAGAGAGAGAGAGAGAGAGAGAAAGAAAGAAATGAGGAAGAGTGAATATACTGGATCAGTTTTGACTTGTGTGTTTTCTCATAACACAGCTTTTAGACTGCACTTGTCTTAAGAATGCTGACAAATGTTCACAGCAAGAAGGAAAAATAAGAAAATTGCTTATGTTTATCCTTCTGTTATAAAGAATATGATTTCTGAGTTTACTGTAAGTTTATGTGTTGTTAATCAAAATCAGAGCTAGAAGCTATTGGGCAGGTTACTGGGTGAGTCTCTATTATTCAGATACCAGTGTGAAAAACCTCATGCTTCCATTTGTCAAAGGACACAACAGAACACAACCTAAGGCAAAAAGTCTAATTGAAATAAAAAACTATCCTTATTAGGGATCAAATTTATACATCTATGGTCAAAATAACAAAATATTTTTTCTTAATGCTTACATTAACATGAGTACGAACTCAAACTCTGATATAGGCCAATCTAATTAAGCAAAATGGACAAGAAAAGAAACCAATTCAAGTCATCAGTCAGCAATATGGATATCATTGGGAGAGGCTATCAGTAAGACTATAGGCTTATAAACTTTAAGTAATATATTTCGTGTCCTTTTAGGGTCTCAGCTTCAGTGCCTTAGGTCTGCTGGGGTAGAATAGAACCTAAAGACCAGGTAGTTTTCTGATTTTATTCAAAATCAGAATTTTGATGTTGATACAGTTACTCTTAAAGTCAAGGATTTGGTTATTTTCTCTCTCTAACCCTAGTTCTAAATAGACAGTCAATAAATGTTTAGAAGAAAGAGGAGAGGAATAAGAACTTAACTCTAAAGCTGAGAGATTTGTTAGTGTGGGAGAGAAAAATCTATGCAGTTCAAGTTAATGCAGAGCAATAAACAGTACAAGCAAATAGGCTAGTTGCAAATGTAGAGGCTTAGAAGAAATAATGGGGAAATAAGGTTCAGGGACACAATCGGGCTATTGGTATGCAGAAGTTCAAGGTACCATCTTCATTATAGTAGAGAACATAACAAAAATCCAGTTATTGGGAACCTTATTATCAAGGTCCGAAAGGCTGGATAGTAAGACTGACCTTGAGGTTGAGCTAGTGCATTACCGCCACACTTCAGCAATTCATGTATGTCTCTCATTTATGGTAAAGATTAGTCTCAGAGTCTGTGTAGAAGCTGATTGATTCCCTTGGTAGGATTTCAGTAAGCATATTGAAATTATTGTTGAACTGGAGAGCTGGATGGAAAACACAAAGGCTGGAGAAGAAAAAAGAGCCCATTCTCAGGTGATATAAGGAGGTTATGGTTTGGTTTGTGATTTTAAAATTTCCTGATTTCCAAGTGTGAACCTTGCCTTTTCAAAGTGCTTATTTTAGATTTTAGCTGTGAGAGGGAGTTTTCAGTTTTAGGGAGCCATATTTGGAGACTTGGGAACACAATTATCTAGGAACAAAAGGAAAAATAACTTTCACTATTAAATAATTTTTAAAAATTGAAAATGTCTGAATGTCTATTTCCTTGAGTGACTCTTAATTTTCCCTGGCTTCTCTGAAGTGCTTATTTAGTTCTACCCCAAATGCCTATTCTTACATATTCCAGCTTGGCTTTTCATGTTTCAACAGTTAACATAAGCTACTGAACTTATGGGTATTTATCTAGATCTGGTATGTGAACATTTGGAGGTTTGCTCACAAGTCCTTTTCTGAAATCTCCTTTTCTAGGCACTGATATGAGCTGAACACACAAAGTACAAATTGACTCTTGGGACAGAGATGCCAAGTTGAGGCTGATAAAAATTTACTACAGGGTGTTAAGAATCATTGAGCTTTGTCATGGAATTATTATAGCCTTTCCCACTGAGATGCAGTGATTTATAACCTACTGATAGACAAGAGTGTTAAACTGAGTTCCCATTAATTGATTGAACAATTTACTTTCTGCTTTGTGCTCGCACCTGCTCTTGATCAAAGCTGGTTCATATTCTGCTCTTGGCTATTTCACGACGCCGTATTAATGGTTTATTGGTTCCACTGTGCCTATAACACAGCAGAGTTTATGATGTTTAATAAAATGACATGTCTAAATAGTCTCTTGGCTTTGAATTGTTTTTTTTATCAAATTCATGTCATGATGTGGGTTTTCCTTGTACTTCAGAATTGCAAATTTTTACAAAGTCTGCCTTATGAGACTGTAAATATCCTAACAGATTCTTGCAATACATAAGAGAAGAGAAAGTACTATCTTGATAATTAGTGTTCTTTGTCATTTACTCCTGTCAGCTAAGGTACTACAGTAGGAGTCTCTTGGGAGGGTGGGCCTGGATGAATACAGACAATTTTAGCCATGTTCTGGAGCTTCTCCTTGAAATCAGGCATTTTGGGGGAAAGAATTAAGAATGCTTCACCTTGAGGACTATGGGGAAGGTGAAGACTTCTTTTTGAAACAAAAGAGGTCAGAAAACCTATGAGAGCACACGGAAAAATGAAACTCCTATGATAGCTGAGTTAGGTTGGCCTGTTTCCTAAGGAAATCTTGGAGACTTAAAATATCTTCTCTTAGGGTTATTATTAGAGACATGTGGGAGGTAGGAATCTCCACTTATTGAATTTAGACACTTTATCACTATGCTATTCTGCCTCTAGTAATAGCAAACATTTACTGAAGTCTTTCTATAGACCATGTGCCATATTTAGAATTAACAGCAAGAGTCAGACTACTTGGGGAAAATTTTAACTAATCATATCTGTGGCATGCTAAGCCTCAGATTCCTCTGTACATTGGGTAAAATAATATCTGGTCTAAGTTGTTAAGGTTTAATATCTGAGCTAAAGTTAGTAAAGATCTTTGCATAGTCCCTGACATATAATAAACACCATAAATGTTAGCAGTTATCATAATAACATTAAGTTGTAGGTATTTTAGCTCTATTTTATAGATGAAAGGCAAAGTATCTGGTACATAGAAGGAAGATGGAAGGGATAAAAATATAACTGGAAATTTCCTTGGTGGTGACTAATTAGGTCAGAACAATTGTTCAGTTTAATGTATTGCCTTGCTTTTAGTAAATTCTCAACAAATGATAGTAATTGTCATGAAAATTATTTTGCTATAATTACTTTTCTCTGTTCTTAGTTTATATGAGGTCAGCAAGCTATGTTATGTGACCAAAGATTATATTCTCAACCTCAGCAAAAAACTCTGGAAATGTATGCTTGAAGGAGAAAGCAAGGAGACCTGGTAATCATCAGTGGAAAAATTCAACATGCAAAAAACGAACTCTGATAATAAAAATTATCTTCATCTACAAAGAACCTTATGATTTTTAATTGTAGGAATATAACGTAAAAACAAACAAACCAAAAATAAGAGTGGATAATATCAAATGCATATTTTTCCTCCTTCCTGGAGTGTTCTTATTCTGTCTCTCCAAATGGCTGGTTCTTATTTATTCTTAATTTAAATGTCACTTTATCAAAGTGGTCTTATCTGACTCTCATTTCAAAGTTATTTCTTCTTTTCAGGGCCTCCACTAGTCCACATGGTTTCTTTGCGCAAATTGGAAAAAAGCAGTCTTTCCTCAAAACTACTTATTTTGTCAGAAAATCATCTTAATATACCAATTTATTTGAACAAGACACTTTACTGCCATCTGCCAGAAAAGTTTTGCAATAACTATGCAAATCTGCAATGTTCATGATATGAATGGAGTCTCCTAGGGTTGTGTTGTATAAAACCTACCTGATTGAACACAACATTCCTACAACCTTTTATCCTCTATAACAGCATCCAGGTTGTTTCATTCACAGTATTTACCACATGCTGAAATTGTTATTTATGTCTTATTCCTCCACAGTTTAGAAGCACCAGGAAGGTAGGAATCATGTCTACCTTATTCACTGTTACATCATCAGTAGATTAAACAGTGTCTATTTCATTGTAGGTGCTCAAAATACATTTGATAAATGAACGAGTGATTAAATAAATGCTTATATCTATTTTATCTGTTAGTCCAACTTACCTGTTCATATAGTTGAATGCACTGCATAGCAGGCAATCTAATTTAAATCTTGGTTGGCTATAGATATATATATCGTGGTGTCTTGAATGTAGTAGAAATTAATAGCTATGCACTGACTAAAATTAAAAGCTTTGCTACAGAATCTGTAAAGATTATGAATCATATAAACCATGGGTCTTGCCATTATGATATTAATATCTACTGGAATGATCGCAGCAATTTAATTCTCTTTGATTTTCAGAATTAGAAAGGGGATTCCAGGATTAGAGTAGTTTTGAAGACTTGCTTTGATTGGAGTATGGCTTTGGAAGCCATCACAAATGTTTTCAGCCTACCCTTTGGCCATAGACAAGCCTTCTCACCTTTTTGGATCTTGGTTTATGTATTTATAAAATAAGACATTTGGATGAGAATTCTCAGTGTATTTAGATTAAGTGCCAGTACAGCATCTACACATTACCTTGATTTGAAAAACCTATTCAAGATAATCTTTTTAATCCATTAGATCATCAGAGTCTATGAATATGATACTTTATTGTGACTCAGTTTTTGTATCTATTAAAATGAAAGTAATGCACATGTTCACTAACTTTTTATGAATTTGGTAGATATGTGTGATGGCATGCTGGTGCATACCAAGCAGTATAGAGCTTCTCTGGCTAATTTAACTAACAAAATAATTTCCAGATTCATGATCTGTCAATTGTGTCAAATAAGAGTATTTACCTCCTACTTACTCCTTTTGACATTAATGAAATAATCAGCTCATGCTTGTGTGAGTAAGATATGGTTGTAAAGTCATAATGTGAAATTTGGGGAGTTGTAATAGTCAGGATCCATTTGTCAAAGAGTATTCAGAGTACTGAGAATAGAAAGTACTAAATGCAGGGAATTCGTTATATAAATGATAGGATAGAACTGAGAAGTCAAAAACTGGCAGTAAGGTCATTCAGAGGGAAGTCAGGGGCAACGGAAGCATGAGGCAGCTTTGTAGGAGCGAAGAATTAGAAGGTCCTAGTATAAGCTACAATTATGATGATTATGTTAGGAATAGGCATTGAAAATGAGAATGTAGATATCTTTTTGAGATCCTGATTTTATTTCATTTGGATAAATACCCAGAAGTGGAATTGTTAGATTATATGATATGATAGTTCAATTTTAAATTTTTTGAGGAACCTCTATACTGTTTTCCATAGTGGCTGTACCTATTTACACTTCCATCAACAGTGCACAGAGTTGTCTTTTCTCCATATCCCCAACACTTAACTCTTGTCTTTTTGGTTATAGCCATTCTAAAAGATGTAAGGCGATATCTCATGGTTTTGATTGGCATTTTCCTAATAATTAGTGATGTTGAGCATCTTTTCATGTACCCATTGGTCATTTTTATGCCTTCTCTGGAAAAATGTCTATTTATATCCTCTGCTTATTTTTAAATAAATTTTTTTTTGTTGTTGAGTTGTATAGTTGTTTTCAAATTTTAAATATTAATCTCTTATCAGATATGTAGTTTGCAAATACTTTCTCCTAATCCTGTTGGTTGCCTTTTCATTTGTTAATAGTTTCCTTTGCTGGGAAGAGTTTTTTAGTGTAATTCATCTCATTTATTTTTGCTTTTATTGCTTGTGCTTTTGATGCTACATGTAAAAAATTATTTCCAGGTTCAATGTCAAAGAAATTTTTTCTTTATTTTCTTCTAGAAGTTTTATAGTTTCAGGTCTAACATTTAGCTTTTTAATTCATTTCAGCCAATTTTTGTGAATAGTGTAAGATAGGAATCCAATTTCATTATTCTGCATGTGGTTATCCAATTTTTCCAACATCATTTATTAAAGAGACTATCTTTCTTCTATTTTGGTATTCTTGGCTCCTTTGTTAAATGTTACATGATCATGTATGTACTCTAGATTTTGAAGATTTCTCAGATATTCTATAGATATGACTTCTTCCCACTTCTTGCTCCCTCTGTGGCAAATTTCTTAAGCTTGTATACCTTCTTTAGATCCTACAATGCATCAGACCAGGTGCTGATAGTCTCCCTTATGCTTTCCCTAAAGCAATGCTAAATGCTCAAATCTGAGGTCTCTCCCTGGCCTGCAGATTTTGCTCAGCTTTCTATGAGTGCTAACTAGCCTTCTGCCAAAGTTTGCTCTTGCCATTATTGAAAACATGCACAGGAGGCCAGCCACTGGTTGAGAGGTGTAAGGGTGAGGCTCACAGATTCCTGGGGATGTCTTCAAAACTGTTGAAGGGATTAACAAGTGACAAGCCTCAGCAGCTTGTGGACAGGCCTCCCAATGAGTCTGTGATGCCATTAGTAAGACCCACATCCCTCTGATATTATCTAGGCCCTGTTTCTGTTCTCTCCTCTGCTCACCACACCCCAGTTGTGCAGTTCTGGACTCAGTACTCTGGATAGAGTGAGTGAAAAATTGGCCTTTTTGGCAGTCTCAATCAGCTGAGGAAGCTGGGCACATACTTTCATTTTCTCTCATAGGAGAAATCACTGGCCTAGAAATGTTCTCTTGGTACTAAGCTGTGCTTCCTTGAGGGAAGGATTATAAGGTTCAAGTCAAACTGTTTTTCTTACTCTTTCTAATAAGTCCTATCTTAGATGTTTGTATGTTGTTTGAATGGTATGCTGAAATTTCTCCACTGGACTTCTGGACTTCTATAAAGGCTCTCATCTATGGGTGGTTATCTGAGTCAGTGCTCTCTAAGGGATCCCAGACTGTGGCCATGAGTGGATGAAGGTAGTTTATGGGCTACTTTGGGGTCCACAGCTGAAACTGAGGCCTGTATGCTTATTATCTAATGCATGGGTAGGTAAGACTCCCCCTAAGTCCCTTAGCATATGGTGCTGGATCATACATCTTCCACAAAAGCACTTTTGTCTATGAGAGAATACTAATTGTTCTTGTTGAGAGGATAATACAATAAGGAGACAGCTTATTCAGTCATCTTACTGATGTCACTGCAACTGCTTCTAAAGATGTTGCCTGAAGGAGAAAGGGGGAAAGAAGAAAAAACCTAGATATTCTCTTCTTTCCAAAATTCAGCCTTTTACCAGAACCTTCAATTGAACAGCTGAAAACAGGCTTTTAGCAATTTTTTGTTGTGTGTGTGGGGGGAATACAGAGTAAGGCAGAGAAGGCACAAACAATGGATTCGAGGACAAACAGGCCTGGGATAGACATAAATATCTCTCATTCATTATCTAATAAAGAAGCATCCCAGCATGTAAGAAAGTCATAAAGATTGAATTTTGTCTCAAATAGAATAAAGTGTGTTTTTCTAATTTATCATTTTATTGCTATTACATTTGACACCAAAGCTAGACAATCAAAATATATAAATCTTGATATATTATTCATTTTGACTCAGAGTGATCAAAATTGCTTAATCCCTGTACTTTCAACTCAATCAATGTTGTATGGCCAATTACTAAGAGGGTTAAGAATGCAAAATTGATCATACTACAGTCAATTTATACCATCATATAGACCTGGTATAAATTGTGATGAGTACTAACGATCTGAAAGATCAGAAAAAAATTTTAAATGACTTTGAACATACTAGAATAAAGTTTAATGGCAATAAATACATTGCTAAAATGTGCACAAAAAAAAGTGAGGCTGGAAAGGGAGATAACCTAACAAAGGAAATATATTATCATGATGGGGGTAGGGAGGAGTGGCATTTGCCTCACACAGAAAGAAATTGAAATAAAAACCAGTGTGTTATTTCATGAACTATTATCTCTTTCAATATAAAGTAATCATGAAAACTAAAATAAAGAGCCCTTGAATACTACTTTACCTTGACTTCATCTTCAGCTGGTGAAACTTTACCTAGTTTTTAGGGTCTGGTTCAGTACCATTCTACCATGGGTTTCTTTCTTTCCACTCTCAATTAGATACTATCCTATAGTAATTTAGTTGTATTTATCATATGACATTTAGTATATCAGATCGTTCAAAAGTCTTAATGTTACAAATTTATAATATCTTGTATATTGTAAACTCCTTGAGTAAAGAGATTTTGGTCAATCATTTTGACATCCATCACAGCATTTGTACAGTAAGTTTTCCATGAATTTTTATTTGAATGTCTAATAGACTATAGGATCGTACATTCATCATTCATTCATTCCATACATATTTAAACATTTACAAATTTTCCCAACACTAGATACTTCTGCAGCAAAACTTTAGAATGACTTCTAGTTTAGAGAATTTTTTTAGTAATTTCATCTGCTTTAGATTTATTAATTTATTTAACACACACACACACACACACACACACACATACACACACACACACACACATATATATATAGAAAGAGCACCCATATCAGAAGTATTCAGCTTTTAGTTCGAATTGTCACAAATTGATTATAGTTCTATGACCAGCACTCAGATATAAAAATACAATTTTACCAATACCACAGAACTCATTTTATCTCTCTTCCAATTATTACCTGCTTGTCACAGGATAACTACCATTTTGACTTCTGTAGTTTTGACTATCGACCTTTGCTCAATATTACATTTTTAAGATTTTTCTATGTAGGTAGTATTGCTGTAAATTATTCACTTATAATATTATATAGTACTCATCATGTGATTATCATAATATTTTTGTTCATTAAACTGCTAATGGGAATTTTGGTAATTCCATCTAGAGGTATTATGGCTATTGCTGTTGTGAACATTATAGTACATGTATACATGCATGTGTATATTTGTGAAATGTATAACTAGAAGTAAAATTGTTTGCATATGTTATGCACATGTTGCTGGACTCTATTCTGTTCAGTTGACCCATTTGTCTATTCTTGCATCAGAGTTTTAGAATAAATTTTGATATCAGACAATTCCATGTCAAAGAGCAATTCAGATTTTTGATTCTTTAAGGTCACCTTAATATTTTTGGGCTTTTGCATCTTCATATTAATTTTAGAATCAGCTTTTCAATTTCTATCAAAAACCTACTTTTTTAAAAAGTGGAATTATGTTGATTTCAGAGATTAATTGAGAAAAATGTGATATCTTTACAATACTTAGTCATCATTTCATTAATGTAATATATTCTTCCATTTCTTTAGGTCTAATAAACTTTTTCTCAAAAATATGTTGTAATTTTTAATTTTTAAGTTCTGCATAGCTTTCAGGAGATATTTTCTTAGGCATATAAAGTTTTTTGATGCTATTATGTATGGTGTATTTATTTATTTATTTTGCTAGTATATAGAAACAAAATTGATTTTAATATTGATCTAGTATTTTATGACCTTGGTAAATTCACCTATTAATTATACTACATTTTTGAAAGTTTTTCTATGTATCGGCAGATTTTATATGCATAATCATATAAACCATCATTAATGATAGTTTTATCTCTTTCTTTCTAAACATTTTGACTTTTGTTTCTTTTCTTACCTTATTGTACTGCTTAGGACCTCAAATACAATGTTGAACAGAGTGATCTACAGTGAGCACCCTTGTCTTGTTTCTATTTTAGGAACACAGTCTCCTATAGTTCACTATGGAATATGATATTTGCTGTAGGTTTATTTATTTTTTTAAAGATAATCTTTACTTCTAGTTTCCCAAAAGTTTTATTTTAGTTATAGTAGATTCTGAATTTTTTTAGTTTTTCTACATTTATCTTTATGACCATATGATTATCTAATTTGTTCTGTTAATGCAGTAAATTAAAATATTAATTTCTGAATTTTAAAACAACTATGTGCTTCTAACTACCCAAATTGGTTTAGATATCTTTTAAAATATATATTCATATATTATTGAATTTGATTTGCTAACATTTGTCAATGATTTTTGCATTTATAATTATATGAGACATTAGTTTGTGATTTTCCTGTTTTGTAATATTCTCTAAAAAATTTTGAACCAAGATTATGTTAGCTTTATATATAGGAGAAAACTATTCACTTTTTTTCTATTTTTCTGGCAGAGTTTGTACAAAATTAGTAAAAACCATCCTCACAATACAAAAATTTAGCAAGTGTTTCATAGGGAAAACTAGCCAAGTATTTTTGTTCCCTCAAATTTCTAAATTTAGTCCACAAACTCCTCAGATTTTACTGTTTTTTTAAATCCCCACCCCCAAAAGAGGCGCTCAGCAAGTGCTATCATCAGCCCATGTCCAAATTCGGCAAATGCTCTTACATGAAGATAGAGGCTGCATATGATAAGTCATCTTGGAAGTGTTCTATCTTCTGGAATTTTAGATAATCTAATTCTCATTGCTTTTATAACTCTTTGATACTTTGAATTGTTGGTTTTGGTAATATATCTGACATTTTCTGGTTGTTATTGCAGAAATACTAGCCTAGATTTATGTACAACACTCTACCTATGTGCAGAAGTACAGCTTGCCTTAGTTTTTTGAACAGATGGTGGTCTTTCATTTATCTGGAATCAAGGTTCAAGAAGACTCAAAAGAGTTCTTTATGTCTTTTTAATGTTTATGAATGTTCACCCATTGATTTTTTTAATTCAGAAAATAATATCTGCTGACATTAGGTATGTGATAATTATTATGCTCTTATAAATTTCCAAATTAGATTGAAACAAGAATTTTCTTAGTTCTTTAAAACACAGATTAAAGGCCCCCAGTCCTGGAAATTCTCTCAAATGATTGCTTGGGAGCCTAGAAATCTATAATTTAATATACTGCCAAGAAATTCTAATATAGCCCATCCACACAAGACATTTAGAAACTACTGAAATAGGCACAAAGTGATTAAAAAGTAATGTTCTAAGTCACTATCTTTATGATGAAATGCAGAAAATTTCATAGATTCTAAATAGGGGAAGATCAATTTTTAGTTCTCACCCTTAGTAGATAAGAAAATACAGATCTCTGAAAAAAGTTTAAAACCACTTTCCAATATCACAATACATAAAAGAAAGTTAAGATGATATAAAGAATGTGAAGGCCAGAACTAAAGAATTATGACTGTGGTAAGTTTTCCTGGAGGTTAAAAATCAATTTCTAGGATTATTTAGAAAAGACTGAGAACTCTGGATGGTTAGTTAATAAGGACCTTGAAATAAAATGTTCTCATGGAATGAGAACAATATTCATCACACATAAGTGGGCCCACACTGGACCAAAATTGATCTTGAATTTTGAATATTGCTATAACCATTATTTTAGTGAAAAGGAACTAAAATTTTATGTTAAAACCCTATTTTTGCAAGTAATTATATAAAATAAATTTATTTATATGAGACATTTTAAAATATAGGTTTATTTTTAATAAATCATTTTTTGTCTTCATAGTTCCAATTTTAAATCTTTTAAACTATCTTTAAAAATACACTTTTACTTGGTGATGCTTCCTACCTATTGAAATCAAGAGTTTGACAACCAGAAATGGCAAAAGAGGTAAGTCAAAGCAATTTTTACCAAATTTTCACTAAATGAAGCCTTACTTATGTTTGCCACACATCAGATGACACACTGAATATGTAGCCTCTAATGCAGTGGGCTCAGGTAGAAAACATTTTATACTTGATATAATATAACAGATATGACTGTGAATGTTTACATAGGATATTCTGAATGCAGAAAAGTGAGTACCAAATTCTATTTGTTGGAACAAGTAGAGCCAAGGAAGTTTCACCAAAGAGAGAATCTTTAATCATTTTAAAAGTTAAATAGGAGTAACAATAGGTGGCTAAATTTGTGCAAGGAGGTTCAGGCACAGGAGATAACATATAGTAAAAAGTGGATGCCTATAATGACATAGTGTGCTCTGAAGAAGTCTGATAGTCTCTTAGACTGATATATTAGGTATTAATTAAGGTACAGACACAGAATGAGGTTGAATAGTTAAAGAGATATTTGAGCCCAAGTGGCTTTTTAAACAATGTTAATAAGTTTGAACTTTATTCTGAAGATGAATTAGTCATTGAAAGATTTTAAATAAAATAGTGGCATGAATAACTGTTTTAAAAACATTATTTGGGAGAAACATGGTGGAGTGAGAAATGTCCCTAGATCTCTCCCCTTGAAACAACAATAAGTTGAACATCTGAAATTACAAAAAAAAACCCAACCTGCACACAAACATGCCTGAGTGAGGAATCTGTGAATAAGAGCTACAACAAGTCAGAAATGTGGGAATTGGGCAGTTGACTGGGAGAAACAAAGAGTCTGTCTTTTGTAGCCAGAGCTTCCTGCAGGAGGAGGGTAGGGGAGAAGGTATGGTGAGTTTCCTGAACAGCACTGCCTGAGAGAGCTGTGAGCTCCACATGGCTAGTGGCAGGGCACAGTCATCAGGGGAGAAAACAGGGAAGCAACAGGTAATTATTACCAGCTGCAGTTGCAAAACACAAGGCTGAACCGCAGCCCCCATTTCCCAACCCAGAGGGCACCTCACCCCATATCCCCCAATACTGAACATCATGGAGCCCCAAGGGAATCTGAGCAAACACTGCTGAAACAATTGCTAACATTGACAGGGATTGAGGCTGAGGGTAGTGAGCATGGTTGAATTTTAAGGAAAAAAAAGGCATTATTAAGACTTTTTATAAAGCAGGGATCCAAGAGGCTTAGACTTCATCTACTGGAAACCAAAAGAAAAATGCCTTCTTTGCAACAAGCTAAAGAGAGATCTTTCCATAATAAATCTTCTTTCTGAAAAAAAAAAAAAAAAGCAGAATATACTTCCATTAAAGCCCAGGTGGAGAAATAGTCCATTAAACACAATGAACAACCAAGGTAACAAGGCCGCTCAGAAAGAAGGAGAAAAATCTTCATAAAATAAGCTTAAAGACACAGAAATATGTGACTCAAAGGACAGAGAATTCAAAATGATACTTCTAAAATGGCTCGATGAGATCCAAAATAATTCATATCAACAATTCCAGGAAGTGAAGAAACAACTAGATTAGAAGACTGAGTTTTTTAAGCAAAGAGATTGAAACCCTCAAAATGAACCAAACAGAACTTCTGGAGATGAAGAACACACTAAAAAAGAAATAGCAAGCTTGGGAAATAGAGTTGACCAAAGGGAAGAAAAGATCAGTGATAACCAAGACAAAAATCTTGAAATAAATCAGAAGCAAGAAGAGAGAAACTGAATTGTGAAAAATAATGACAGAAAAATAAAAGAACTAGCTGATAACAGAGACGATTATCTGAATGGAAAAATATATTTGTAAGCAATACATCCAATAGGGCCTAATATCCAAAATATACAAGAAACCTACATAACTCAATAACAACAAAAAATCAAACAATCCAATTAAAAAACAAGCAGAGGACTTGAACAGACACTTCTCTCTAGAAGACATACAAATGGCCAACAAACATATAAAAGGATGCTTCACATCGCTAGCTATTAGAAAAATGCAAATCAAAACCACAATGAACTATCATCTCACATCTGTTAGAATAGCTATAATCAACAGGACAAATAATAACAAATGCTGGAGAGGATGTAGAAAAAAGGGGACCCACCTACACAACTGGTAGGACTGCAAATTAGCACAGCCACTATGGAAAACAGTATAGAGATTCCTTAAAAAACTGAGAATTGATCTACCATATATGATCCAGCAATCCCTCTACTGAGTATTTACTCCAAAGATGTGAAAATTCATATGCAAAAAGATATTTGCACACTGATGTTTATAGCAGCATTATTCGCAGTGACCAGGACATGGAAGCAACTGAAGTGTCCTACGATAGATGATTGGCTGAAGAAGCTGTGGTGTGTGTATACACACACACACACACACACACACACACACACACACACACACACACGTACATACATACATACACACACACACACACACACAATGGAATATTAGTCATAAGAAAAGATGAAATACTGTCATTTGCAACAACATGGATAGACCTCGAGATAATCATGCTAAACAAAATAAGCCAAACAGAAAAAGTTGAGAACCACATGATATCACTTACATGTGAAATATAAACCTTAAATCAACAAAGGAATAGGACAAACAAAAAGAGACTCATGGATATGAACTATAGACTAGTGGTTGCCAGAGGGTAGGTGGGAGAAGGAAGAGGAGAGGAAGATAGGGTACAGGGGTCAAATATGTGGTGACAGAAAGAAATCTAACTATGAAAGAGGAACACACAATGCCATATATATATGCCTTACTGTTAAATTGTAAACCTGATACACCAGATTTCATTAACCAATGTCACCATAATAAAAATAAATAAGTTATAAATCAAATTAAATTAATTAATTAATTGGGGAAATAAAAGAACATCTTTGGTCAGTGTGTAATATGGTTTAGGAAGGGGAGATCCTAAAGTCTAAATAACAATTACGGTTACATTTCAAGACTGTAATTCTAAATATGTAGAGGAGGAGATGTATTTTAGAGACATATTAAAAATATGGTTTATAAAATTTAGTCTCTGATTTGCTGAGAAGTAGTGAAAAAAAAGTTGAGAATGATTCTAGGTTCTAGTTTTATTAGCATTATTGTGAAAATAACCAAGACAGAAACTATGTGGAGAGAAACAGATTTGTAGGGGAAAAATGAACTTAGAAATAGATTGAGAAGTTTGAGATTTCTACTGAGTATCCTTGAAGATGTAAGACAGGGTGATAAAAACATTAATTTCAAGATCTAATAGATGATTTGGGTGGCAATAAAGAAGATGGAGTCATCAGCCTATATGTAGTAGTTAAAAACACAAGTAGACCATGTAGGAACCATAAATAAAATGAAATAAGCAAGAGGTTCAAGGATGGAATCATGAGAAATATTGATGTTTTGTGATGGACAGAAGAAAATTCTGAAAATTTATGATCATAGAAGTAGAGGAATTACAGGAAGTGGATACTAAATAAGGATATCACAAGAACAAATAATGCTGAGGAATCAAGTAAGGTAAGTAAAGTTTGACAACTGGAAAATATGTCACTGATTTCTTATCTTCCAACATTTTTCCTCCCCTTCTTCATGATGATAAGTGGCTGTCTAGAATTAACATTATATATTTTTTAGCCTCTAGTGCTGCTAACTGTGGCCAAAAAGACAATGTTCTTGCCAAGGAGGTGAAAAAAAAATTGTCTTATCAAAATTTTCAAGATTTTTCCTTAAAAAGCAGCTAAAGTAGGCTTTTTGTCTTTTTTGTTGTCGTTTGTTTCATTCTTTTCTCTGTTTGAGGTGAAGATATGATTACTGGAGATGAAGTAGCCATCTTGGACTACAGTATGGTCCTATGAATGGTGGTCATGATAGCAGAGCCATAGATTCAGTGTCCCCAAAGATTCATGGAGTAGCTCTGCCATACTGTCCTCAGATTTCCCTTGTTAAGATTACATCTTGAGTAAGAAATACATTTCTATGTAATTTATACCTCTTTACTTTATGTTTTAATGTTACTCATTGAATTTAATTACTAATAAGATCACTGATGAATTTTATTGGAGAACTTTTCACGAAATAATAGGCATGAGCCTTATCTTTCTACATTATTTAGAATCGTATGTGACTAAGTAAATGCAAAAGTGACATCTACTCTTCCAAGAAATTTGTTAGTAAAACTATGGTAAAGCTTTTTAACATCATGAAGTGATTTTCAATAGTGCTTAAGTAGTATAACAACAAGGAATATTATTCATAATACAGCATTTTTAGAACAGAATACAATAGATTGCATACATTGCATGATACAACAACATGAAAGTACCCTATTCATTGGGGGTGAGGGGGAAGACCCAAAATAATGTGTCAATCTGTTAAAAAAGAGACTACATATGATGTTTATTTATTTTTTATAGTATTTAATATGCTAGACTTTAATAAAATTATTTTTCATTTAAAGTGAAATTGCTATTGAAGATACTGAGAGAGAGAACATTGACAAAAAGAGAGAAAGATTTTCTTTATTTTTTCTGGGGCTGAAGCTGACAACTGAGACATTAATATTTAGTGCCACCAATCAACATGTGGTGAAATTATCTCAAGTATCATTCTACATCCCTGGTGTAGGAACAGGGCCATCCAGTGGCTAGAATTACCAGGGCTATAGTTTTTCAGAAGAGTACAGTGGAAGGGGAAAGGGGTAAAGAAGTTGTGATTAAAATAATGGACTTTTGGGATTTGATTAAGCAAGGAAAACAGTGAAGCCAGAAGACTGATTGATTGACTTCTTTGGGGCTCTAGCCCCTCCGAGGCTTAGATCGGATATAATGTAGGTGAAGAGGCAAGAGTTGCAAGGGTAATAATGATAAGAGAATAGATTTTTGAATTTAAGATTTCATAGGTGTATGAGTTCTGATGATCACACTTTGTGGTTGTGACCCTGGTCTAGGCTGTGGTTGCAGAGTTCTGCATTAAGTTCATTGGATATCTGTTAAATTCATTAACTCTGTGATCAGTCATAATGTTTTAATGAGGCTTACAATTTCTTTAATAAAGGTGAAAACCAAGAAATAGTATCACAAATAAGAAGAGATATTTGAGAATAGGTCTAGTATCTAATAACTTTCTGTTTCTTAGTGAAACAGAAAGAGAACCTTCAATTATGAAAAGTCTTAAAAAACAAAGTTGAGAAAGTATTATCAAAAGAAAATCCAAAGTGTATAACAAAGATGTAAAAACACTATTTCAAAATTTCCATTTATAGCTTTAGTAAGGTTATCTGCTTATCATAAATAAAATATATTTATTTGACTACATGAGTTCTCTTAAACTGATTATGAAATTCTTGATGTTGCTTTTATACTGTTAAAATATTGCACATAAAGTGTATGGCACTTTATGGATGCTCAATACATTTCTGTGATATGAATGTTTTTCCTGACATGGTGCTAAAAACCTATATTCCTGCAACTTGCAAACTGAAAATCAGTCATTCAGAACAAATGGTTTTACATTTTCAATCATAGATTATGTTCAAGCATAAGTAGAGAGCTTATTAGTTGGGAATGGAAAGAAAGTGCACACTGACAACACGTTGGGAACTAAATGGTTTTATATGCTCTTTGCAAGCTTATAGATTCTGTGAGTCTGTAATAACTAGTTATTTGCTTTTCTTTATGTGTTAATATGGTCATGGACTCCATCTTTTTCTCATTGTACATTTTAGAGCTAGAAAATATATAAATTACCAAAAGTACAACTTATGATACAACTATAGAACTTTAGGATTCAAAGGAACATTAAATGTCACCTCTTGAAAACCAAGTAAAATAAAAGAAACTCTAGATATAGACGAAGAAATATAACTTCTTAATTCTCAGTTCTTTGTCAGCGTTATTAGGGTCCTATGGTCCTATATAAAAAGTACATTTTTTCCTCTATCACGTTGATAAGGTGTTGAGACATAAGTAATAAAAAATATAGATAAAAAATGATAATATTGCTAATTAGAGACAATACCTTTAGACGTGATCAACCCTGAATTGAATTTATTCTCTCACATTGAAAGGCTTTGACCTTTGAAGGCAGAATCTGAACTTGTAAACTTATAACATGTTGGGGAACATACCAAAATGCATATTCATGACAAGCAAGCAGATGGTGAGCATGAAGAGACTGAGTTAAACACGTTCCTGGTCTTCTAAGCACATCAGTAATGTAGTGACTCCTTCTCTTTGGGGAAGGAGGTATGAGAGAGTTCTTCCCATACTTTTCTCTTGTAGGGAGTGGAGTAGAAATTCCCTCCTACCGCAGGTACTAGTCTTCTCTCTTCACAACACCCAGTGCCCAGATGCTATTTTAAGTAGCACAAGGACTTTCAAATGATCAACCTATCCAGTACAATATTTGCTAAAAATACCTAATGATTTCCCCTTTTCCTCCTCTTATTTCCCATTTTCTTTCAGCTCTGCTCTATATGCTACCAACAGAAATGGCTGACCTGTATTTTGGGTAGTGTGTTCCACTCTTTATAAGTATTGTATGATACCCCTGGAGATCTTCCTCCAAGAGTTTATGGAGACTATTGGGAAAGACATTTAAGGGAAAGTCATTCATAATAAATGTCCTCAGTTCATATATCAGGGCAGCAAATTACATTGGGGAATCAGTCTTGCTAGGCAAGTTGCTCTTTTGGCTCCTTATCTAGCCTAGTTACAATAGTTTTACTATGAACATACTCTTTTTGAAGAGGCCATTATTCTCTCCAAACAAAGGAAATTTATTTTAAGGATTCAGTTTTCTGAAGCCCATTCATACCACCTCACCTCATTGATGATTATCTGGTTCTTCCTGCTTGCTTCATAGCTAGGAATCCCTAAATCAGAAGTCACAAGCTCTATAGAGGCCATAAAAACAATGTAAATGAGCAAAGCAGAAAGGTGGACTTTATAAACAAATAATGGGGATTGTGGAAACTAGAAAGTACATGCCCCATTGAAAGAGGTAGCTGCTATACCATGTTACAGTTTGTCATGATTTTACAATGTAAACTATTGTCTTTCTATCTTTTAATTTTGAAAAGGAAGCTGAGAAACTCAGAATTTTATGTAAAATTCTTTGGATATGAAGTATACAAATAAAACTAATTTAAAATGAAGAACAGATTATTTTCATCACACTAATATAAAACAAATTAAAATAAAACAAATTCCAAGCTAAAATACTCAGACTGTGTATGGTCCATAAGCTACGTATTTACAGCTGTCCTCTCTATGTTACATCAATTAACTCTTGACCCATCTGCTCTTGTTTTTGTTACATAGGGTCCAAGCATGCTCCCTCCCTGATGGTCATCTTTGTCTGTCATGCCATTGTCCTGGTCCCATTACTATGAATTGTATTTGCGGAGCCAATCAGAAAAAATCTATTTCATATTAGAGTTTGGCTTTTAAAGAGGATATACATTTTCATAATGTAAGTCATGGAATTTTATTTTTATTTTTTTTTAACTTGGGTCTAGCTTAGGCAGAGTAGAAAGGATTCAGGTTAGCTCTAAGAATGAACAAATCCTTAATGAAATTCTTAATGAAAAGTCTGATAAACATAGCTCCTAATCTTGTCTCTGTCATTTCTTAGCAGCATGAACATGTTCAAGCCCATCAGCTCTATTGAGTTTTCAATTTCTCATATGCAAAATGAAGATGCTAATAAAGAACTTGATAAGGATTAAATGCAATAGTATATAAGAAAGTACCAAGAAAACCATTAAATGTTATTGAAACATTGGGCATTATTATGATTGATACTTTTAATATTTAAATCTAAATTTGCTTTGAATTTTTTTATTTTATTGAAATTACTTAGTTTTCTTTTTTTATGGAATTAACAAAAGACCATATAAAAAGGGAAAAACTAAATCTCAAAGCAGGGTCAAGTTTTAGTAGAATGTAGTGATCTAGTATAATATTTTCCTCAATATTTTATTCTTACAACAGATATATATTGAATGCTTGCTATGGACCAGACATTGTTCTAGGCACTGGGTATATAGAAATGAACATGGCAGGAAAAGGCCCTGCCCTCATGGAACTTAAATTTCTTATTGGGGAGACAGATCATAAACACTAAAGCAAATAAATACAAAATTTATTGTGGTTTACATGCTTTAAGTTCAAATAAAGCAAGATATAGAAATAGAAAGTGACAGTAGGAGAAAGAGGAGCTTTTTTCAATAGTATAGTCAGGGAAAGCCTCTCAGAGCAAGTGACATTTGAACAGAGATGTGGCTGAATTGCAGGAATACGTCATGCAGGTATCTGGGGGGAAAGTATTCCAAGTAGAGAAAGTGGCAAATTCAAAGTATTAAAGTTGGGAATAAGCTTGGTATATTCAAGGAGGAGGAAAAAAGCCCACTGTTACTAGAACAAAGTGAGAGAAGAGAAAGTTGTAGGAGTTAAGGTATAAAAGTTGGAAAGGCTGGATTGTGCTGTGCTCTATGGATCACAATATGAATAATGGTCAAATAGGTGGATTATGTTCTGAATATCCTTAGGTTTGAGCTGGAGTAAGGTCACTTTAGCTGCTAGATAAAGAAAAATTGATTTTAAGGGGACCCAACGAAAGAAAGGAGTACACTCTGTGAGAGATGTGATGCTGGCTACAACTAGAGTTGCAGCAGTGGAGGCAAGATGACATGGTAAGATTCAGAATATATTGTGAAGGTGGAACAAATAGGACCCACTGGTGGATTACATGTGAGTGTGAGTAAACTAGACAAGTGTCATTTATGGATGATATCTAGATTCTGGGCCTGAATTACTGGGTGAATGTTATTGCCAGATAATAAGAAGAAAAAACTAGGGGAAAAGCAGATAGGAAGAGGATGGGGAATGAAAATAAAAAGATCTGTTTCAGACATGTGGCATGTTAAATTTGAGATTTCTATTACATATCCAAGTGGAAATATCAAGGAAGAAGCTGGATGTTTACATCCAGAGCTAAATAGTAAGGTTAGGACTGATGAGATAGATAACATTTAAAGCCACAAGACTAGATAAAGTCATATAGGGAGTGAATGAACTTAGGAAAAAAGAGACAAACACTCTTGAGTGCTCCAACCTTAGATAATCAGGAAGAAGAGGTCCAGCAAAGAGGACAGGAAAGGAGCATCCAGGGTGGTAAAAGAAAATAAATTAAATTATACTGTCTTAGAAGCAAAAAGAAAAGTAAGGAACAATCAAATGTGTCAAATATTTTTTACAGGTAAAGTAAGATAAAGCCAGGGAATTAACATTGCATTGGCAAAACGGAGGTTGTTTTGAGATCTTTGAAAAGGAGTTTTAATTAGCGCTGGTGGAAAGTCCTAATTGGAATAGGACAAAAAGAGAATAGGTAAGGAGAAAAATGGTGACAATGACTACAACTTGTTGGGGGCTTATTTTTTCTATAAATGTGAACAGAGAAGTAAGTGGTACAAGAAATTTTAAGCAGGGTGTATGGAGTTTTTATCTATGCAGATGTAGCAAGTGAATAAAGTAGATAGGACAGGACACTACATTGAGGACTTAATAAAATTGATGAGCAAGAATTATAACAGAAATTTCAGAATACACGAGTACAGAATACAGTTTCATGAAAGTAAATGAAAGAAAATTTGAATCTGACTATGTTTGTAAGCAAAGGTGATCTATTCTATTTTAAACCTAAATGGAACCTTTGAATGCTTCCTCTACTAAGATGATCTGCATGATAACCATGGTTATCTGAGGCTTATCAAAGTCCTTGCTTTTTACTAAATTTAGAGGGACAGCATTCATTCTTTCACCACTAAATATGATGTTACCTGTAAGGCTTTTCGTAGATGGCTTTTTTTTCAGGTTGAGGAAGTTCCTTTCTATAAGTAATTTGCTGAGACATCTGATTTTAGAAGGGTGGTGAATTTTGTTAAATGTTTTTCATTTCTTTATTGTGATAATTGTGTGGTTCTGCTCTTTAAATTTTAATGTGGTAACTATATCAATCAAGTTTTTCAAATGTTAAAGCAACTTTGCATTCTTGAGATAAACCCCTTTGGACATAATGCATTACCTTTTCATTGTGTTACTGAATTTGATTCATTAAAATTTTGTTTTTACTTGTATCTTTTCATTTATGTTTATGAAAAATATTGGTAGACTTTTTTCCCCCTTCTAATATTTTTATCTGGTTTTGGTATAAGAAAGGAGTGGCTTATAGAATAAATCAGAAATTATTTTTTAAAATTTTTCTTCTGTTAGTTTTCATGTAGAATTGGTATTACTTATTTCTTAAATGTTTGATAGAATTCCTCAGTGAAACTACCTGGGTCTAGAGTTTTCTTGACAAGATTTTTAACTATTCAATTTATTTGCTAGATATAGAGCTATTCAAATTACCTATTTCTTCTTGAGCTAGCTTTTCTAGTTTGTGTCTTTCTAGTCATTTGTTTTTTTGTATAAGTTGTCAAATGTATTGGCATATTGCTTTTTTTCATAATATTCTCCTAATATTCTCTTCATATCTGAAGAATCTGTAGTAATAATGTAGGAGGGAGCATGTGAATTAAATGTTAAATCAAGATACTTTCAGTGCTGATCAGCCTTATGGCCAGACCACGAGGAAAACTACAGAATAAAGGAAGATTCATACCGGGACTACTAACAAACCATTTCCCCATACCATAAAGTCTTTAAGTCATAAAATCATGAAGAACCTAAAGATCAGATGCTGGGAATTGCCAGCAGGCATTTTATATATATATCCATCTTTCATACTACATACACTTACTCTCACTCTGTATACCCATATCACCAAAGGAAAATAGGTAAACAAAGTCTTTAAACTCTAATTCCTAGAAACTAAGAATAATATGTAAACTGAATTCCCCGAACACTCCAGGACTCTCTCATGGTCTTTTCTGTCTTTCGGTCCCTCTCATTGTCTCTGTCCCTCTGAGTCTCTCTCAGGCTCTCTCACACTTGGTTCTTAGAGGGGACCATACTCTGTCTGTGGAGCATTATCCTTTCTCTAATAAACTTTCCTTTTGACTCTGACTCTGGAGTGTGCTTGAATTCTTTCCTGTGCTGAGTCAAGAACTCTTGGTGCAGGGCTCGAATCTCCATTTGGAGGGATTTGCCTTGTACTGCATCAGTAATGTCACCTTTTTCATTCTTGATACTGACAATTTGTATCTTCTCTCTTCCTCTAGACCTGTCTGACTAAAGATTTATCATTTTCATTGATCTTCTCAAATAATCAACTTTAAGTTTCATTGTTTTTCTCTAATGTTTTACTATTTTTCTATTACATTGTTTTTTGTTCAGACCTTTTTCTGTTTCCTCAAGGTTTTGTTTTTCTAATTAACTTACAATTTTATTTTCTCATGTTTCCACAGACTCATCTAAAAATGTTTTATTTATTTTTTTAATTAACTTATTTTTATGGTGACATTGGTAAATGAAATCCAGTGTTTCATGTGTACAATTTAACAGTAAGGCATCTATATCTATCTGTCTATCTATCTAGATCTATCAATCTAGATAGATAGATCTAGATAGATAGATATATCTAGATATATATAGATATATATACAATTTATATATCTAGATATATACAATTTATATATATCTAGATATATACAATTTGTATATCTAGATCTATCTACATAGATCTATCATCTATCTATCTATCTATATACAATTGAACAGTAAGGCAAATCTCTCTCTATATATATCTAGATATATCTAGATATCTATAGATAGATCAATAGATATAGATATAGATATAGCATTGTGTGTTCACCTCCCATAGTTAGATTTCTTTCTGTCACCACATAGTTGACCCCTTTTACCCAATCTAGCTCCCCGCTCTTCCCTCCCCTCTACCCTCTGGTAACCACTAGTTTATTGTTCATGTCCATGAGTCTCTGTTTGTTTGTCGTGTCTTTTAGGTTTAATTTGCTCTTTTTCAAAGGTTCCCCCCAATCCCATGGAAGCTAAAATCATTAGGTTGAAGCTTTTTCTTTTATCCAATATAATTGTAAAGCTATAAATTTTAATCTAAGTACTGTCTTATATGCATCTCAAAGACCTTGATATATTGTGCTTTCTAATTTCAGAGAAATTAGGGAAATATTTGGGGACTTTATAGATAGTTGATATTTATTTCTAATTTAATTCCACTTTGGTTGGGTTCCTTTTGTATGTAAGTAACCTGAGACTCAGAGGATGTGCTTTATGTTTTCCCTTTGTCCCTGCATATTCATTCTTTACTCTCTACTTTGATTAGAGCCTTGGGAGGCTATGTGTATAAATTGCAATAATGAGCTCTCTGTTGCTTTTGTATTTGCCTTTGCTTAGATTTTGATTTTTAATGGAGAACACTGACACGAGAGAAAAGATAGAGGTGAGGCATATATGACCATGATACTAATTCCTCTAGTATGCTTACGGAATCACTACGCCTATCCTAAATACTTACCTTGCACAAAGGTCTGTCAACATGCTCTAAAACCTTTCTCTGCTTTGATGACTGTTCTCTTGTTTTGCCTTTTAGGACTATTCAAGGAATCAATCCTATAATTACTAGTCTCTGAACATTGCTCTTTCTTAGGGGTTGTAAATAGCCCTGTACTAAATTTCCTCAAATTATCCCAGTTTGAACATGACATCTGCTTCCTCTGAGACCTTGCCTGATACAGAGAGGACTTTGAAGGGTGGAAGACCTATTCTTAACTAGCTAACAGGAGAAACAAGCCATATATTCTACAAGCAATTGTTAATTATCTTTATCTGTAAGTGTCAAAAGAGTGAAACAGACATTAATGGCTATAGGGATTCCAGCATGAAAATAAAAAATTCCAAATAACAAATTTATTCTAAGTTCTTGTCTGATTTTGGAATACTTTTGTTGTTGTTGTTGTTTCCTAGGCAGAGAAAGTTTTAATCCAAATTGCGAACGAGGTAATAATAAGAATTCCCATAAGAGATGGAATTCAGACAGGCAGTTGAAACATGTAGTGTACTCAAATAGGCAGATATATTATATGCTAACCTGGGATTGTTCTATAATTGTTTAATGTACATGTTTTGTTTCCCCAAATCTGTACATTTTCTGAAATGTTTTATAATAGCACTATGTGACTTATCTCCTCCATTAGAGGATAGAAAAAGCCTGTTAGGAAAGCCAGCCACTTTTTCACATCATCCGGCTCTGTCCGTCCTGAGATGTGAATCATCCTTTTGTCCATTGTATTCGTGCTGTACGCCCTACCTACCCATTAGTCACTTAGCAGCTCTCTCAGTTATCAGATTGACTCACCTGTCTCTGTGCTTACATTCAAGTAACCCTTATTTTATTTAATAATGGTCCCAAAGGCAAGACTAGTGATGCTAGCAATTTAGATATGGCAAAGAGAAGCCTTAAAGTGCTTCTTTTAAATGAAAAGGTGAAAGTTTCCAACTTAATAAAGAAAGAAAAATATCGTATGCTGATGTTGCTAAGATCTACAGTAAGAATGAGTCTTTTATCTGTGAAATTGTGAAGAAGAAAAAAGAAATTTATGCTCAATTTACTGACTCAGCTCAAATGACAAGTTACAGCCACAGTGTGTAAGTGCTTAGTTAAGATGGAAAAGGTACTAAATTTGTGGGTAAAAGACAGAAACAGAAAATGCGTTCTAATTAATGATAACTATTGCACCAAAAAGCATTGAACCTATATGAAAACTTCAGCAAGGGATCTGCTGAAACTTGTGACCACATTCACATAACTTTTATTAGAGCATATTGTAATAATTGTTCTATTTTACCATTATTGTTAATGTTATTGTTAATCTCTTACTATGTCTAACTTATAAATTAAACTTCATCATAGGTGTACACGTACAGGAAAAACATAGTGTTTATAGGGTTTTGTTCTATCTGTGGTTTCAGGAATCCCCTGGGTGTCTTGGATAAACAGGGATTGCTCTATTATTATTGAGTACTGTCCAGGAAGCTTTGAAGTGACACTTATTTATTTATTTATTTATTTATTTATTTATTTATTTATTTGAAGTGACACTTCAATAAATATCGATGGAGTAGTGGAATGATGGTTAAGTGAATGTTTCCATAGACAACATGTAAATTTCTACAAGAGAACACTTATAGGCTGAAATAAATTAATGTGCACAGACTATCAGATATTGAGACTATAAGAAGTTAAGGTCTAGGGGTAAAGAGAGAAACACATATGTCAGTGATGAGTGGTTATCTTGGAAATTCACTAAAATATAGGCCCACACAAATGAGTTGTGACTTTATTAATTACATGAGGCAAACACAGTCAAAATATATTAGTGTTTCAGGTGAACTAAATATTTTAAATCCTTTAAAACTTACTCAATATATTTTTGAAGAAGAGGGTGAATGCTATGGGTAGGGGGTGCACCTAGAAAAATGATTGCTGTAGTTAGCACTTGGCTTCTCCTTTTTACCTCATGGAGTTCAACTTTGGTCTCAAATTGCATCCCAAATCACCAGTCCAAAAGCTTTAAGTTAACCAGCCTCATTCTCCTTGAAAGGAAACTAGGACAACCTGTTGTTATTCAAGCATGTCTCTTAGAGATCTTAATTCAGTACTCTTAAGACATTCAGACCTTCCTCAAAAAGAAAGACTTCTAGGAGATTGTTATTAATGAAGAAAAGCCTGAAATGCCACTTTGAAATACCACCTTAAAGAATAGGAATTGATTATATAAATGGCATTAAGCCACTTGGTACCTGTAGACATTGTGAATAATAATTTTCCAGTACCATTTTTATAATAATCTTTTTTCACATTGATATGCTCTTCTACTTGTATCATATTTAAAATTCCATATGTATGTTAATTTTTTCATGGGCTCTCTATTTTATTCTATATCATTTGTCAGTTTGTTTCTGCATAATGCACAGTCTTAATTGCTGTCATTTCATCATAAATTCTGATAAATGACAGGACATGTCTTCTGTCTTAGCTGTCTCTAGACCTGTCCTGATTATTGTTGGCCCTTTATAGTTCCACAGACTTTTAAGAATCAGCTTTTTTTAAAGTCTCAGCATAACTGGCTGAAATTTCATTAAGTCCATAAATCGATTAGGTGTGAATTGACATCTCCTTGATATGTTTCTATCACAAATATGATCTCTCTAATTATTTTTGTCTTCTTGAATGTCTCTCAGTGGAAACTTAAATTTTTCCTCAGGCCTTATATATCTTTGGTTAGATTTATTCCTAAATATTTAACAGTGTTACTTACTATGTTAATATCTTTATTTAAAAATGTATGTTTTCTTATTTGTTACTGAAGTAGATAAATATAATAGAATTTTATATTTTGTCTTCTAAAAATTGTTCTTTTTATTTTTTATAATATATTTTTATAATAATTCTCTGTTGATTCTTTAATTTTTTTATTTAAAAAATAGCTTATCATCTGCAATCATATCGCCTGATAGTTTTTTTCTTCCTTTCCAAACCTTATACTTTACTTCTGTTTTTCTATTTTATTCAACCAGCTAGAAAATTCTATATCTAGTTCATTATAGAAAATAAACAACTTTGGATGCATTGAAGACTCAAATAACAAAAGTAAAATTTTTGTTTGTAATAGAGGAGACAGAGGGGTAGGAAACTATTCTTCAACAAGACATTAAAACTTACTAACCATGAAAGAAAAGAGATAAATTTGTATATATTAAAATGAAAACTTCTGATAATTGAAAATGACTTAAAGAAAGTAAAAAAAAAAAAACTACAAAGAGGAAAGAGTATATGTGTCATACCTACAATTGACAAAGGATAGTCTCTATCTTTTTAGTGAAGAAAGAACTTCTACAATACAATATTAAAATAGGAAAATTGTCACTTCATGGAAAAAAGATATTTATGATCAATAACCATATTTAGAGATATTCAACTCCATTAGTGATGAGAGAAATGCAAAATGACCATAATGATGTAACATATTTTACTTAATGCATTGATAAAAATTTTCAGATGTTTGAAGATACCAAATATTAATATGGAAATCAATTATCAATTGCTGGTAGGAATATAAACTGATATAACAGCTTTGGGAAAAAAAGGTATTATATTGGAACAGTTACATATATTCCAACCCAGCAATTTAATTTTCTGGTATACACTCAAGATAAATAATTGCACAGGACAAAAATGTGAACAAAAACTTTTACATCATCACTGTTTATAAGAGTAAAAACCCAGAAACAACCTTAAATTGTTTAATGAATGATTAAATTAAGTTATAATATATTTAAACAATGGAATATTACAGAGCAGTTAACTAAATCAAGCCCATGTATTCACTGCAACATGGATGAACCTTACTAATTTAATGAAAGTAAAAAAAATTAAATCTCACAATACTATAAACAGCATAATAGTCTTTTATAAAATTCAAAATCATGTAAAATTAAAAAAACATGTTGTTATATTTTTCTAGTTAAAGTGTAACTCACTTTAATATATTTATAAAACTATTAAATATCAAAGGGAATAATTAATACAAAATTTGGAATTGTATTTATTTTGAGGTAGAAGGGGAGGCAGGGTAACAGAATAGGGAGAAACATGTAAATAGAAAAAAAAATTACTGTCAGAGTTCTTATTATTGGGTTGCATGGTGAATGCTTAAATATTTATTATATTATTAAAATTGATAAGTAAACTAAATAAATTAATGTCATGTATGGATATCAATGATAGGTTATCATGAACTGAGGACTGTAATCCAACTCTGTACATCAGTGGTTCTTTAAAATCATATATAACAAGAATACTTGTGAGCTGGAATTAATTTCTATGCAAGTCTTCTCAGGGAATAGAGTATAAGGATGAAGAGATAAGACAAATACTTTAGTGACAAGTGCCATGGAAATGCTCTGATGCTTGGAAAAATACACTTTCTCTCATAACAAATTGTGGGATGTATCTTTCTTGGTCATTGTTGGGGTAAGATCAGCCAAATTTATCTATTCCTGATTCGAAGAATTGGACAATTACTATGAATCCTAGATTTTATGGAATCCAATAGTTAAGAAGATTCTCTGATATTTTATAACAGCTTAAATGATGTGTGTGACCTTTTAATTTAGCTATTATGATACTCTTTTCTCAGATTCATTTCTTCATTTTTTCACCAGAGTTTTAGTCTTATGGTGATAGATAATTTAACTTAGGGATGTAATAGTACTGTCTTATGGATTCCCTGGTTAATTTTATTAGTAAGGTTGTACCTGCATATTTTTCTAGTTAAAGTGTTACCTCACCCTTTTTTCTCTAAGAGCCCTAAAGCACTTGTCAAAGCCACAATGGTGAGTCAGGGGAAGGAGTCAGGGGAAGGGGTCAGTAGACTTGGTAAGGCATAGCATAGAGAGTCAAGATGTGTTTGAGACTGAAAGAATATTAAATGTCTTATAAATGAGAACATTAAAGTAGAGAGAGATGAAAATAGTTGCCCTAAATCACTCAGTTGATTAATTCAAAAGTATATTTGTTGTGGCTCATGGCAGAGCCAGAACCAGAACCCATAACTCTTGGCTTTAGACTAATGCACTTTTTATTTTACCATGCTTCTTCTCTTCACTGACCACGTGTGCCCAAGAGAGGGAGCCAACTTTTTACTACTCCATTTATGTCTCAAAGTTTCTAATGTATACTCTCTTAATACCTGAGATTCCACTTCATAGGAGAGGTATCAGGTTGTTTTTTAAATCTTCTATAGGATTGCTTCATAGCCTGAAAGAACAGGGCATCTCAGTTCTTGTTTCCAAGGGACACAAGAAGGGTTATCATCAGGTGCCATGCACAGAGTTCCTAAGGAGCTTGCTGAGCCACCTAAATTGAATTGCCGCTAGTGGTGAAAGGTGGGGCAGGAGGTGGTAGACAACAAAGAAAACACTTTTGTGGAATTGTGTAGACAGAACATGAGATTTCTGTGGTACCTACCACCATGAGTCTATTCACTTGTTTTTAGCCAAGACTTGTATAGCAAACTGATTGCCTAGAATATTTAATTTTGTCACAAAGTCACTTGAACTTGTGTTCTTTGAAATGTGCCTTCTTTCTAGTTGGTTTCTTTGCAGCCTGCCTTTTAATTAAACTCCTAATATATCTATTTAAGACCTCCCAAGACTGATTAATCAAGTGCACCAGGAAACTTATTCTATCATAAAACATTTACTAATGTGTAAGGGGGGATTATTAAATTGCTGTTTTATTAACAAAATTGACAAAGATCAGTGATGAAGAGTGAGCATACTTGAATTGTGTGGCAATATGCTCATCAAATTAATGAAGTGACAGTTTTATGCTATGAAGTAGCAACAGAACTTGACAAGACTTATGGCTCTGCTCATTGACTCTAACAGCTGAAATGATCTTTCTTAACATTTCACGAGGTTTGGCAATACTATATTACCCTTGTCACACTTAAAGAAGGAGGGAGAGGCAATTAAATTATTTTTTCACTGTTGGTGAATCCCAATAAAACACAATGTTAAGAGCTGAATGCTCCCCCAGCCACACTTTATGTAATTACCAATGCCCACCACCCACCATCCATACTATAATCAGATATCTATTGTAAATCTTCTTGCCGTTTTTTGGTACCTTTTTGGGGGAAGAAAGAGAAATCAACAGGGACTGACATTAATTTTCCCAGGAAGAAAGAAAATAAAAGTGTAAGGCATTGACACACAATTTGTTAACGATTCTGAATTCATAAATCAATGGGATCGAAAACAGAAAACAGAGACTTATTCTGAATTAATTAGAAATGAATAATATTGATGAATGTTTTCAGTGACAATAAAGACTGGCTTTTTCTTAGAAGAAATGGCAGACAATAATCCAGCTTTTTAGTTTAGAGGTTTGTTTGTTTCTTTCTTCTTCTTCTTCTTCTTCTTCTTCTTCTTCTTCTTCTTCTTCTTCTTCTTCTTCTTCTTCTTCTTCTTCTTCTTCTTCTTCTTCTTCTTCTTTTTTTAAAATTATATGTTGCCTGGCTACTTCTGTTGTTTGGCCAAATATTTGGACCTCCATGTGTTTTAATTCTGCTCAGATAGGCAAAGGGAATGAGATGGATTTGAGAACTGAGTCTCTTTTGAGTCTATGAGGGTCCTCTGGAGATCAGATGAAAACAAGCCTGCTCATTTTGAAGATTACAAAGTTCCAGAAAAACAGGCAACATGGTACTACAAAGGTAATCTTGCTTCTGTTATTTCAGCTGTTATACTCTTTCACTTTTTCTCTCCAAACACCCTTTATTAAATTAAAAGAAAGAAAAAAAATGTCTTTTTCTTATATGGTTTTCCTTGGTTGATATGGATAGGTCCAGCCGCAGGTCTAAATCAGATCTAACCCCAAGGTTAAGTGTGTGAAGTTTGGTCCTGAAAACTAAGTGTTTCCCCCTCCCCCAGGGTAAATGATTATAAATGTAAATTTCTACTCCCTGTGGGAATGCTTGGCTGAGAAGGATTTCTGGGCTTGGCACAGCTCAGTGGTAATTATCTAGACTTGAACACAGTTTTTGTTTCAAGGGGAAAGACATTTGGCAACAGCTCCTGCAGGCTTTAAAATGCCACATTGCTTTTTCCCAGGGATGCCAAAACTTCTAATTTCCAGACATAAAATGTTAATGCTCTTCTTTCACCCATATTCTGGTCCTCACTGGTTCTGAGAAACAGGTATGGCTTTTTCTGGGACACTTTCATCACAGGAAACCACAGAGCTTACAACGTGGCAGAATTTCTCTCAGTGCCAGTGTATCATTCAGGCCAGTTCATGTCGGATGGCTTTCGAATCTCCACAGCCAAACATGTGTTTCACTTGAAGGGATAATAAACCAAAGTTGCTCAAAAAATGATATCTAAGCTTTTTGTATAAACTGCTGAACAGATTCATTTCTTTTTTTTTCTTGAGGTAGCAAGAGGAGCAACAAAAGCAGCATTTTTAAGCATTAAGTATGTGCCAAGTGTTGTGCTAACCGATGTGGAGATATTTGAAACTGGAAGACACAGCTCTTGACTTTTAAAGGTCTGAGATCTGTTTGGGTAATAATACATGTCCAAAACCAGCAGAGTATGATCCCAAGGCTTTACATGAGTAATCAAAAACTCGTAAGAATGTATGTGTGTGTGTCTCTGTGTGTGTATATATGTGTCTATAGAAGAGAGAGAGAGAGAGAGAGAGAGAGAGAGAGAGAGAGAGAGAGAATATGTAATGTATTTATCCTTTCAACAAATACATTGGTATTTTAGGACGTAAAGATGACTAATATACTGTTCTCATCCTCAAGAAACAACACAGATGATGGAGAGAATATTGGATAAACAGATCATTCATTTTTTCAACCAATATTTATTGTACACTTACTAGAAGCCAGGCATTATGCTGCATGACAGGGTGACAATTCTCAAGCGCTCATTGTGGTCCTTGCCTTGATGGGGTTTATTATCATGAACTCATTTATAAGAAGAGTTCAGAGTGCTAAGTATAAAACTGTAGATGGACTTTGGTATAAAATCAACTTGTATTCTAGTTTTTCATTGTGCTACCTATAAGGCTAGACAAGTTACTAAACCTCCCTAAACTTTACTTTCCTCTTCCAGAAAATAGGCATAATAGTATGTAGCACAGAGGTATTGTAGTGATTAAAAGTAATATAACACCTAGTCAGTGTTTGCTACATCATAGATGCTCAATAAATAGTATTTATGCATAAATAGAACTAGAAGTTATTTTTTAAAGACAAGCAATAGTAATGTGTAGGTGAGACAGTCAAGCCAGGTGAAGTGACCCGAGCTGGCCTAAAGGATGAGAGGAGTTGAGGAGAGGGGAAGCAGTGTGTGTAAAGGCCCAGAGGTCTGAGAAAGCAGGGCTAGAAGATAGAGTGCTAGGAGTTGGGGAAATTAGTGGTGAAGGATTAAGTTGAACAAGAAAGTTGGTACCTAATCATAAAAGACCTAGTATGTCATATTAAGAAATTTGGCTTTTTATCCTGAAGACAATGAGAATCATTAGATAGTAATTACAGAAACATTTCTTGATGGAAATGGTGATTGAATTAAGCCTTGATTGATAGGTAGGGTTCAGATGGGCAGAGGCAAAGGCCTGGTATAGAAAAAGGGAAAAGCAGGTATACAGTATTCAGAGGTAGAAGTGAGTTCAACACTTACAGGACCCAATTGACTGACAGGTGCTTTGGCGCTAATTTCTCTTGCAGCAATCTTAGGAGGCCATTGTCTTAAATGATGATTCCAGAAGGGGTTTAGGGTTAGGGCTGCTATGAGTGCAGCTGGAATCAATTCCAGTACATTTTCCTTTTTAAATTATTTACAATTATATAGACTTCTATCTTTAGGTACAGTTTTCCTTCTTTTCCTCCCCTCCCCTCCCTTCCTCTCTTTCTTTCTTTTCTTTCTTTCTTTCTTTCTTTCTTTCTTTCTTTCTTTCTTTCTTTCTTTCTTTCTTTCTTTCTTT